>JAQNDB010003953.1:0-26409 GCA_029204045.2 Tillandsia leiboldiana | reverse complement strand
GACCCGAAGGAAAAGAGCGGATGCAGGGGCCCGAGCCCACGACAAGGGATAAATCGGCGCGAGCATGCTTCGGCTTTGCATCCGTTGTAAGGCGAAAAGTGACTGAGGAAGATTGGGATGCTCTCCTCCTTAATGTACCCGAGGTGGTAAAGAAATAGTTCGCCTTCATCAAAGCGTGGTGAAGGCGCGGACACACAACCACGGTTTCGGACCACCCAAAACCCCGGCCGAACTAAGTTCGCCGGAGAGTCAAACAATCAGTCCCCGAAGAGGAGGACAAGAAGAAAAACAAAACCTTCCCATCCAAAGGTCTGCGAGATTCTACGGGTCGAGAAAGGCCGAAGCTGGCACCGGCCGTGTCATGGAGGGGCAACAGGGCTCAACCACAACAGTGGGGTCCCCACCACGGCTAACGAAGAAGACTGGGTCCACGGGACACCCCGAGGCCATCGGCTAACAGGCAGAATGAAGTTTGAAGTGGAGTGTGAAATTCTAAAAGAAACCTAAGTTGTATAAACCAAGTGCACAAATTGCACAGTTTTCGAGGAACTGTCCCCCAACTTACATATCCGGGTATGAACTCGAAAACTAAAATCGCCAGTAAATTCGTCTTGTCGAATTGATAAAAATAGTGAAATCAATTTTCGATCTGACGGTCGGATCGTCTCAAAAAACAAAAAAAGCGAAGTGGGGCCCATGACTAAAGTTGTGAATAGTAATCCTTGATTTACTTCCCTCGCCGTAACGTCGGTCGATTCGATCGACCGTCTGGAGTCCGAATCGACGATCCGAATAATCGATTTAAACGGTCTTATCGTTCTTAGCGTAGTGGCCCAGTCGAAATTTTGTTTGACAAGCCTAAGTGTTGGGTCGTATATAATACGGATCTAAATAGGGGAAGAAACACCTAGAGGGGGGTGAATAGGTGTAAACGTATAAACACTCAAAAATCGTTGCGATAAAACCCAATGCGGAAAATAAAATAACACGCAAGATTTTTACGTGGAAAACTCCATCACCGGAGTAAAAAACCACGGGACCGATAACACGGCAGAAATCCACTAGAATTAAAACACGTACAAGGTGATTTACCGTACACACTTACGACTCAACCTTTTCCATACGCTCCTAGAGGATCTTCTCCGCTCGCTCCGACGCTTCTCGAATCCACGATCTGCGCCCAACGCCGAATCCACGGCGTCCAACGTCGAATCCACGACGTCCGACCGAATCCACGGTCTTCACCCAATAGCACCGTTCGAATCCACGAACGTGCCTCGCTCCGAATCCACGAGAGCGATTGAACCTTGAATCCACAAGGACACGCGAATCCACGCGCCGATTTTTGGGGAAAATCGTTGTTTTTGGGTGGTGATGATCCGCCGAATACTTAGATCAAAGATAGATCGGAAATACCATCTAAGTATTCATTAGTTTGATTCAACTCAAGATGTGAGTATGAAAACCTAGAATCAAACTAATCAATATAGATGAAGAAACATAGAGTATTCTCTAATGATTTCCTTTCTTCTCTATATGTGGATCTATAGCCGTATAAGATGATACAAGAAAATGACGGCTATGTGGATTCACCCTAGAAAGAAAGACATAGGGTGTATTTATAGGTTAGAAACCCTAGGAAGGAGATAAGAATCAAAAACCAACCATTTCTGGATATTTACGGACGGCGATCCGGATCGTGATAACTAGGATCCGGATCGTCATAACGAAACAGCCAATTCCAGAAAAACGAAGGTTCGGGATCCGGATCATGTGACTACGATCCGGATCGTTCATACAGTTCACCAAACATCAACGTTCGGGATCCGGATTGCGAAGCAAGATCCGGATCGTTCAAGGTAGATGGTAAACTCAACGTTCGGGATCCGGATCAAGAGACTACGATCCGGATTGCGACGATGTATGAACGAACCACCTTCGGGATCCGGATCGAACAACCTGATCCGGATCCTGAACATGTCCCAAGTCCAGTTTTTGATTTTTATGCAATGAAAGATTCTTCCAAGTGTTTCTACACTACAAGAAGTATTCGGATCACACAAATTCTTTAGTTAAACATACCTGATCCTTTTGAATTCTTCTTTCTTGAGATTGAGTTAAATGATCCAACTTTCTTCACCTTCAATCTTCAAGACTTGAGACTTTCACGAAACTACGCCAACTCAAATTCCGTAACAATCTCCCCCTTTGGCGGTTTCGTGACAAAACATAGATCCACTAAAGAAAATTCAAAAAGATATTTTTGTTGCTATCACCATACAACAAAAATTTACAATGGAGATCCAAAATACAATACATGAGTTAAACTCCTAAAACAGACTCTAGACTTAGACATCTGTACTCTCTGCAAAAAGAAATCATTCTTGACAAAAGAAATCGTTAGATACCTCAAGAATTTTGTATCATTCAAAAAACACAAACAGAGATGAAGTTTAAACTCATTTATACTTACCATGACATTTATATTCAGATATGTAAACTGATCATAGTTAAAAAACACCAACATATCTTCTTTGCACGTAAAAACCAAATGTCATGAACATGTTTGTGACAAACTTATATATATATAGATATGTAATTGATCAGAGTTAAGAACCAACATATCTTCTATGCAATCAAAAACCAAGTGTCACAAACTTGTTAGTGAACATCAACTTGTTAGTTATATTACATGCCCAAATAGTTAGCAAATAGTTAGTCGAGGCATGCATTCAAACAAATGGAAAACCAAAAGTTGAAGTTCTACTTACCTTTGTGTTCCAACACATCATCATGTTCAATCAATCATTGTTCAAGTTCTCTATATCTCTCCCCTTTTTGTCACAAAATTAGCCAAAAACACAAAAATTTAAGGAGAGTTAAATAGAACAAAAAAAGATTCCTGAGAACTAAACAAAAACTTAAAAACCTGCAAAAGAAGGATTAGAGAAAAGAAGAAAAACTTTATGCAGAGTCGTCGGAGCTGATACACCCAAGCTTCTGAAACATTTTCTTGATCCGTTTGTTTATAGAAGCTTGTTCCTTCTTAACTTCTTTGATAACCTCTTTATTTCAGCGACATCAGTAGCCATGCGCTCTTGCTCGTTTGAGAGTCGCTGTTGTTCCTTATAGATTGAACTCCTGACGCATCATCATCAGAAGTAGATGGAGGTGCTTGCTGTGATGGTGGAACAGGAGGAGTTTCTGCCGGTGCAGAGGTTGTCGCTCGTTGTTGTTGTGCTCGTTGCCGGTGAGGAGGTATTATGGGTTCATCTGGCTTCGTCGAGAGAGACTTCACAATTGTCGTCTCATTAATGGTGCCCAAACTGTATAGGTATGAGCTCGCGCTTGTATCAACTTTAAACTTTCTAAGGATGCGCATGATAATCATTGGATAGGGTAGTCTCTCTGAGGGGTGAGAGTGTTCCACATATCGCGCCATCCTTGACCAAATGAGATAAGGAATATTCAAGTTTGCTCCCATCAATGCGGCCGGGTTTCCAAGAAGATAAAGGTATAACATTCTGTCCCATCGAAGAACCTTCGTATTCATGTTGGGAAGAATGTTGTAGCAGACAATGAAGTTTATGTACCTATACTCTGGTCGAAGCTCTTTAGAGAAGACAGAATTTCCGGTCGACCGAGTATTTGGAAGACAAATTCCATTAACTACAACTCTCCAGGAGTTGTCGTTGAAGCTTTGAGTTTTTAGGTAATGGAGTCCATCAGCTCTGGCTGTCATACCTATCACAACTCCAATCAGCTGGGGTGTGACTTTGATTTTGATATTTTTAACCAAAGTGTAAAATTCTCGACGTCCATCCTCGTGATCAATCAGACTTGCAGCGTTCTGATAAAAAATTCGAACTGATGTGGACAGTACCCAGTAGTCTCAGGGAATCGGCAGACTTGGATGAGATTAGCTTGCTCAATCAAGGTTCCAAACTCAGGTGAGTGATTTCGGAGAGCTTCAATGTTGACATGACGTTCACCGATGCATTCACGACGTTCAAACGCTCGAACGCGATCCATGCTGACGAACACTCCTTCCACGCGAGGCGGGGAGTCAGGAACTATCGGTGTGTTAAAATCAGCGTCTCGTCGTAGTCCAAAACGTCTAGTTACTCGTTTCCTTTTCACAGAGATGGTTGGTTTAGTCATAGGCGCTTTTCCTTTGTCCATGGGTGCTTTTCCTTTCGAAGCATCGGACGCCTTTTGTTCAGGCAATGATTCATCATCATCTGTCAATGCAGTCCAATCTATCTCGTGACAATCCACCTCTGTATCACTGACCTCGACAAATTCACCTTTTTGTTGTGTTTTCTTAGCTCTCTTTAATTTGTTTGTGGCCCGAGTGTGCACTATTGTGACCAACAAAAGAATGATCCATGAGAATCCCATTGATCCAAGTGCTTTGAGAAGATTTAAATCCTGTGAAGACCAACTCAAGAACACAAAAATTCTTAGTTTTCAAAAATTGAAAAATTGTACCCAAACAATCATAATCATGTAGAGAGACTAAGAATCAAATTAGTTTTGCAAAAGGACTTTTAAAAATAGATCAATTGCATGATTTTCGAAAATCCTTATTATATGCCCTAAAACCGAAATTTTAGAAATCGAAGCCTAAAAATCCGTTAATCAGGAGAAAACCTAGCATATAATCAAAACTAATCTACCCAGAGTTCTTATTTCAAAAGAAATTTGATCAAAAACCATCCACAAACAAAGTTGATCCAAGAAATTCGTGCGTTTGAGGAGGAAAAGAGAAAAACGGTGAAAAACCGAGATTTTGATCAATAAAACTTACTTGGAATTGAAGAACTTGAGTTTGAAAGCTTCCAAGAAGGATGAAATCTAGAGAGAAGCGCTCTGGAAACTTTTGAACAAAAGATTGGAGTAAAAGAAATCAAAACCCTTTTGTTCTTTATAAAAACCTAGCCGCGATCCGGATCCTCCGAGCTTGCGATCCGGATCGGCTACCCGCAGTGAGAAAACTGCGTTCGGGATCCGGATCGGCAGGTCCAATCCGGATCGTCAGCCCGCAGGAGAAAACCTGCGTTCGGGATCCGGATCACCTTGCCCGATCCGGATCGGCCCCAACTTTTTCTTTAGAAAATTTCAGAGAAATTCAAGAAAAACCAGAAAAAGATTGTAAGCACAAATGTGTATCAACTTTAAACAAAAATCATCGTTTCATACAACAAGAATTAGATTATGCCAAATCTATCAATAATATCCAAAAATGAAACGAAAATTTACAAAAATTAAATCCCTTAAAGTTGAACACCTTCAATCACATCTAACTTGATCTTATGAGTAATGCCTTTATCAAATCATCAATTCAGTAAAGAAAATGAAATACAAAGATCAATAGATGTTTGAAATCCCAAATATAGTAGATAATATTTCTAGACAATCTGTTGAAGAGAGTGGCTCTTTGAGCATCTTTCTTTAAAATCCCACCTTATACCAACCTTGAAATTTGACAGAGTCAAGTATTTCAACATGCATTTTACTTAATCAAAAATTTGAACAACCATGCTTGGTATACATGTGGTAGCTGCACACAATACTCGGACGACCGAGGTGGTAGCTCTTTCCTCCATGTGGTGGTAGTTTTCACACTCCTCATTGGGATGTAACTCTTTCCACATCTTTTGAGCATTTTACATTATCTTTGACTCCCCCTCAATTGGCTATCAATTATTTAAGATATAAAGTATTCAACCAAAAATTGATCTCGATTTCATACTCGACTAAACAGTCAAATAAGATAATGACTATACCAAGAGATCATTGAGAGAGAAATTGACTTTGATCACTTTAGAAGATGATTTAATTAACATAAATGATCATTGCAACAGTGAAATATTATGATGGCAAAAGCATAATAAATTTCTAAATGTGTGAAAAGATGCAATTAAAGTCAATTATGATCTATGCTCAATTAATGTCCTATGTACAAACATAGATAATGAACAAAACAAAAACAAATACAAAACCTATCCTAAGCAAAGATTTCAAAAAGAAGATTATTTCAAGGAAAGCATCCCAATTGCTTTTCGTAAATGAATAAAACGTTTTTGATCCAAAGGTTTTGTTAGAAAGTCAGCTAATTGATCTTCAGTTGAAATATATGAAAGTTGAAGAGTATTTGATTCAACTAGCTCTCTAAGAAAATGATATCTAAGTTCAATATGTTTTGTTCTAGAGTGCAACACAGGGTTTTTAGAAATGTTAATTGCACTTGTGTTGTCACAAAGAATTGTTACCGAAGATGCTGAAATGCGGAAGTCACTCAATACGCTTTTCATCCAAATGAGTTGAGTTGAGCAACTTCCAGCTGAAATGTATTCCGCTTCGGCAGTCGAGAGTGCTATGCAATTCTGCTTTTTACTGTGCCATGCAACAAGGCAATGGCCAAGATAGAAGCATGCACCACTCGTGCTTTTCCGATCATCCACTGATCCTGCCCAATCGGCATCTGAGTATCCAACAATGTCCAGACTTGTTCCCATAGGATACCAAATTCCGAAATTAATTGATCCTTTGATGTACCGGATGATCCGTTTCACCGCTTTCAGGTGAACCTCCTTTGGTGCTGATTGATATCTCGCGCAAATCCCAACACTAAAGGATATATCCGGGCGACTAGCCGTGAGGTAAAGTAGACTTCCAATCATACTTCTATACAGTTTCTCGTCTACATTCTCACTATGTGATTCACTTCCAAGTCCCTTGTGGCTAGTTCCCATTGGAGTTGGAAAATCTTTACAATTTTCTAGATCAAACTTTTTGACCAACTCCAGTGCATACTTGGATTGACTCAAGTGAATACCTTCATCATTTTGTTTAATTTGCAATCCAAGAAAATAAGACAATTCGCCCATCATGGACATCTCAAATTCGCTTTCCATGGTCTCCGCGAATTTAGAAGCATCATTATCTTTTGTTGCACCAAATACAATGTCATCGACATAGATTTGTGCTACAATGAAATTATTTTGATAATGCTTCACAAAGAGAGTCCTGTCAGCTCCCCCTCGAGTATAGCCCTTCTCCAAAAGGTGCTTTGTTAACCTTTCGTACCATGCTCGCGGTGCTTGTTTCAGACCGTAAAGAGCCTTTTTCAAACGAAAAACATGGTTAGGTTGTTTATGATCTACAAAACCTTTCGGTTGAGCTACATAAACTTCCTCATTTAAAAACCCATTTAGAAATGCGCTCTTGACGTCCATTTGAAATAATTTGATTTTAAAATGACAAGCAATAGCAAACAATATACGAATGGACTCGAGTCTAGCTACAGGGGCGAAAGTTTCGTCAAAGTCTATACCTTCTACTTGAGAGTAGCCTTGAGCAACTAGTCGTGCCTTGTTCCTGATGATAGTACCATCTTCATCTTTCTTGTTCTTGAAGATCCATTTGGTACCTATCACATTATGTTGCTTTGGAGGCTTCGTTAATTCCCAGACTTTGTTTCGCTCAAATTGATGGAGCTCTTCCTGCATTGCTTTAATCCAGTAGTCATCCTGAAGAGCTTCATCTATTGTCTTTGGTTCGATTAAAGATACGTAGCAAGCAAATCCGCAAACCAACTGCCTTCGAGTTCTAACTCCTTCTTGTGGATCTCCAATGATGTTCGATTCCGGATGATCCTTGGAGATTCGTAGCGTTTGTTGAAACGGAGTACTCGGAGGTACACGAGATGATTCCTGCACATCAGATAAACTAGAAGAACCATTAGATGCATCATTAATATTGGAAGTATTATTATGAGAAGATGCACTAGCAGGAGAATCATCATCTAGAGAGATATCGAGGGTAGATTTTTCAGATTCAAAATGAGAAGCTTCATCTACTTTAACATTTATAGATTCTACGATCGTCTTAGATTCAATGTTAAATACTCGATATGCTCTGCTATTCGTAGAATAACCCAAAAAGATCCCTTCATCACTTCGAGAGTCGAACTTTCCAAGATTTTCACGGTCACGTAAGATGTAACATCGACTCCCGAAGATACGAAAGTACTTGATATCCGGTTTTCTACTAAACCACAGCTCATATGGTGTATTCAAGGTTCCTGGGCGCAAATACACTCTGTTAATGACATAGACAGCGGTGTTCACAGCTTCAGCCCAAAAATGTAGCGGTAATTTCCGGCTATGAAGCATCACACGCGCCATCTCTTGAACAACCCTGTTTTTGCGCTCAACAACACCATTCTGCTGAGGTGTATAGGGTGCCGAGAATTCATGTTTAATGCCATTTGAAGTACAAAAGTCAATGAATTTTGAATTTATGAATTCTCCACCCCTATCACTTCTAACACGAATGATCTTTTCATTCTTTTCAATCATAATACGATGGCAAATCTCATGAAAAGAGTCAAACGTATCAGCTTTCTCTCTCAAAAATGCTACCCAAGAAAACCGAGAGAAATCATCAACCAATAAAAAGATGTACCATTTACCTCCCAAGGATGGTTGACGGGTCGGCCAAAAGAAAAAGAAGAAAAGAAAAATAGTCTACACAAACTATACAAGATTTAATCGTAGAACGATTAAGGACAAGGAGGGGTTTCACCTTTGCATACCCAAACCTTTTGAGTTTTGGAGTATGTTGGTAAAGGTTGAGAGATTCTCCTTGAAGACGACGTCTTGTATGATTGATCTTTTTCTTTTGTCATCGTCTTGTTTGAGGTGCTACCAATGTTCTTTCCTTTTGAAAAATCCTTCCTTGAATTCCGGGAAGTGAGCTTATTGGTAGCAATTGCAAGATGTGGTTGATTTGTTCTTTGAGCTCCAATCTCGCAATTTCTTTCGATGTGCCCTGCAAAATTACAACGAAAACATACCTTTGAGCTTGACGATTCCGAAGAGGATGAAGTAGGTTTGTTGTCGTTGTTTGTCTTGAATTCCGATGTCGGAGGAGGAGATACCGACTGAGGCACAAAGACTGTCCCACTCGAACTTGGACTGTTTCCAGTTTGAGTGTACCCGAGGCCGAACCGATTTGTTTGACCAAGACACAAGAGTTTATCCAACTTACTCCTTCCTAAAGAAAATTGCTGTAAGTCATCCTTGAGTTGGCAAATGGTCTCTGTCATTTCCAATTTTTCCCGTCGGGCCTCGCCGTAGAGCTTCAAGAAATAGTTTGCTTTGTTCACCATATCTATATAATTCTTCTCGAGTTGCTCATTGGACTCTTGAAGGGAAACATTTTCTTTTATCAGTTTATCCCTTTCCACTTCAAGATCGGTCGAGAGAGAAGTTACCCTTTTTACTTCTTCTTCGAGATCCTGTGTGATGATCCGGAATTCTACAGGGCTTTTACTGTGTAACCGGCAGCTTCTGGAGGCCTACGGGGCATGTCGGCGGTGTTCGTGCGCCAATTTGGACACAAGTGATTGACTCCGGGCTTAAAGTGGATCACGTGGGTAATCAGGGAACCCCGTCGGATGTTTATAGGTGTTCTCGCGCAAATCGGATATCAGATTTGGACTCGGCACGAAATTCGGATTGAAAATGCCTTTTCGGGAGCCTCCGGCGATTTATTGGATGGGAATTTGGCGAAGCGGACGTCAAATTCGGGTTCAGCGCGCGAAAACGGTCAAGATGGACTATCTGCTGGATTTTTCTGAGCTTCGGGTACTGTTCACCGCCGGAACAGTAACTCCGGCGATCGCCGGCGGCGGCGGCGGCGGCGGGCAGCGTCGGCGGGCGGCGGCGCGGCCTCGGGCAGGCGGAACGGCGGCGGCACAGGGCGCGGGCAGCGCGCGGGGCGCGCGGGCAGCGCGCGGTCCACGCGGCCGTCGTGCACCAAGGCGGGGGCACGTGGCATCACCCCATAGGCCGGCTCACAGCTCACGGTCTACGGAGCATGATGGTTGGGTTTTGGTTCACGGTGCACCGGAGTGGACACGTGGCAGGTTACCATTGGTTCGGCTTACGGAGGCTCGTGCACCGGGTGCAGCGGTCAGTGGCAGGGACACGTGGCGCTTCCCTTTGGCTGGTCAACTGTGCGGGCAGGAGGGGCAGCTGGCGCGGGCAGGCGCGCAGGCGCGACGGTACTGTTGTCGGGGACGCGTGTCGACTCCCGGGGTTGGCCGCGTGGCGCAGCAGGAGTGGAGGATTTGGGCTGTCGCCTGTTCGGGCGACACGTGGCGGGCGCTGAGGCGGGTCGGACGGACCGCGGATCCCGTCCGACGGCGCGCCTTGGGCCGGGCCGCACTGTGCGCGCCCGAAAGTCTTGGGCCGGGCCGCACTGTGCGCGCCCGGAAACTTCCGGGCGCCCGAAAATTGGGACCCGGATGGCATTTTGCTATTTGTTTGGGAGGCCTATTTAAACAGCCCGAGCTCCTTTCTTCTCACTTTTTCCACCATTTCCGAGCCTCCTCTCACCAAGGTGTCTTCAGCAAAGTTGTTCCCCTTCGAGTTCTACATCTTCTGGAGGATTTCCAAGATTTGTGGTGGCACACACTCCGAGGTTTGGATTTTACGGCGCGGCGCGACGCTCGTCCCCTTGTGATTCCCTTCGTCGCATTTCAGTGCACGGACTCTCCCGAGCTACCCCGGCACTCTTTTTCAGCGATTCTTGCGCCATCGTCTTCACGACAGGTAGGGCTACGTTTTCCGTGTTTGCTGGTTTTTCCCATCCCGAGGTTTTCATGGGTTTTTCGGATCATCTTGTGACCTCTTTTGCTGTGATGGAGTTTTGGACAGCGGTTCGGTATTTCGGCGATATCTCCGCAACCAGACATCGGATTGAGGTGATTCAAAAGGCAATTTGCATCTACGCATCGCAAGGAGTCTCTCTGAATTTTCTTGGATTTTCTGGAATTTTCCCGAAGGTGAGAAACCCCTTTTTACAGAACTTTGTAGCACAGTTTTGGGTGGAAGTATTGTTCGGGGTAGTTCTCTTGTCGATTTTGGATCTCAGCGTAGAAAACTCGTGTGGGAACGTGCAGGTACTCGTTTCGACCGGTTCGTCGCGAGGATCGTGACGGTATTTTTCCTGGAATTTCTCGAGCAGATCTCGCAGGTGAAAAAGGCAAAACTGTGGACTGATTGTATTTGGGACAGATTTTGGTGTGAGCATGGTGGATTAATTGTGCTTGTTCTTTTGGGGTATTTTGTGCAGCACCGTGGTGATCGTTGAGACCGGGCGCGGACTTCGCTGTTGGGATCAGGGTTTAGCGCTCGAGGTGGGTGGTTGCTTTACTCCTCTTTTCTGATATACCCACTAGGAATATTAGAGTGATCCCCTTTATTGGACATGTTGAATGGTCACCTAATGGACATGCATGCTTAACTAGATAATTGTGAGCCTATCATATGGAAAACATTATATTGGAAACTTGACATGTTGGAACTTATACATGCTTCATGGACATCGTTTTAGCATTTAACCTTGCATAAGGGGGGGGATGTACTTTCATATTGTGATATTGTGAGGCGTCTTGTGGGAGGGTACCACTTGAGGATTTTTGGACAGGCATAGGTGGATGATTCATGTGAGGGTGATTAGCAGGTTATGGACATGTGCGGTTGGATTATGATTTAGCATGATGATTACACCCAGGTGGAGTTATTACTTGATACACATGATGAACCACTATTTGTCACTCCCCTTCTTTCTTCCATGAGGAGATAGGCTTGATTTCAGGGATATCTAGTTAGACCATTTCTGGTCGCTACACTATATGTTGGGACTGCCTTGGGAGGAACCCTATTGTCTCTTCTTCCCCCTATTCCTTAGGCAGGCGGCTATTTGTTGCTCGGGTTTGAGCAGGGATCGGCATAGTGTAGCCGGGGCTTGAATTTTAGCTTTTGGGGTATTGCGGCTATTGCGGATAGTAGGTGGTTGACCGGATGTCGGACCTGGGTCAGGATTGTCATTATGGGTGTGGTTGTTAACCCTCCATCTTTTGATTACCCGCTAGGCATTTGAGTAGCTTCTTTGATTAAAAGGATAAATGCACTTTATGTGTGGCAATGGCAGGCTTATTGTGATTAAACAGATATTGTTAGAACTTGCTTGATTGGGGATTATGATTGTAGGACAGTAACATCATGTTAAAAGGTAAGGCTAATCAATAATTGTGGGCTTTGGGTATGTGGCATAGGCAGGCACAGGCTATCTCATATTTACTATTCTCATACTGTTCTATACATGCTCTAACATTATAAAGGTTATCGACATCTGTTTATTTTTATATCATCTTGGGACATTTGCATGCTTGTATGGTCACCTAGTTAGGCCACCTTTTTCTGCTACACTATCATGCTGGAATTGACTTAGGAGAAACCATGCTTTTCTCTTCTTTTATTTATATTCGGGGGATAGTGCGCTCGGGTTCGAGCAGGGACTGGGATAGTGTAGTCAGACAGTTGTGGGCTTTGGGACAGGCAGGCTGTGAGGGCCGGGCATTGCGGCAACCGCGGATCTTTGGCGGTTGACCGGACAGTGGTTATTGCATCAGATTGGGATAGAGGATTTGGATTTCTTTTAGTGGATGGGTTTTCCACCGTGATCAGAGTCATGATCCAGTCCTGCTGATTTGGTACTTGTTACCCAGGCATTATACTCGTGTGGGTCGCTCCCCTCGAGTGCCACTCCGGAGTGTGCGTTTTTACAGGCTTCGAGTCTTCGAGACTCCCTTTTCCTATCGGTGTTATGCGTAGGCGGGCATACCCGATTTGGCAGGCAGAGCAGGCAGTACCAGTGCTTACTGGTGTATCGATTGGGTCTGGACAGGCAGGCGTTGACATTCTGATGCATACATTCAGCTATTCTTTTAGCTCAGTTTTTAGAGGCATTCTAGTGGTAGCTTTTCATCAGGAGTCATACTCATTGCATACCACCTTTATTCCTTTTGCCTCTGGTAGACCTAGTGGGCGTGTCAGAGTTGAGGTTTTACCCACTAGGGGAGGCTACTGGTTTACTAGTAGTCTCACCCCCATTCTTCTTTCCTCTTTTGCTTCTCCCTTGTTTTGCAGTGTTTTATGCGGGTGCTACTGGGCTTACAGTGGCGGGTCGAGGAGAGAGGACGGCCGAGTAGATAGATCTCGAGGCAGGATGAGCATGTTAGCTGGATTGTTGGTGTACCCATGTTTCCTCAGACGGTAGTACCTTTACTTTGGGACTGGCTTTTGCCAGCAGGTTGTATTTATTTTGGTGAGCTGGGAGAGACAGATGTATCATTTATACAGATGTATTGTATTTTATTTCCAGCTTCAGTCTGAGATGTATTAGTTTTAGTTCAGCTCTGTTTTTATTGCTCTTTTATTATATCTCTTTTATCTGAGCAGGTTACTGGCGCTTCGTGTACACGGAAAATACCGTGTGCACGGCGGATCTGTGGACGGGCCCGGGTTCTGGTTTACACCCGGGGCGTGACAGATTAAGTTGGTATCAGAGCTTAGGGATAGGTCGGTTGGGACTTAGGAAACCCTAGGCTTTTAGCAGACCCTAGGATGATAGGACGCGAGAGACGCGACACCTTGCGAAAGTCGGCGATTTATTTGTTTTACTCTTCCTGTGAGTGAAGAGGGATCGACATACTCTATTTCTGTGGGACAGTATGTTGGCTGCAGACAACATAAGGTTACAGAAATAGAAGGATGTCTTTGACTTTCGCTAGATTGGGTCGAGTGTTTGGGGTGTGCTGATTTGCGGTTTGTCGTGGCGAGCGGTGTCTCCCCGACGTTGGGCCTTGACCCGGGCGCACCTTGGTGCGGCAGTTGGGTCTGAGCTAGTTGTTTCAGGCCGGATACCGGATTAGAGTCAGAGGACTCGGGACCCTGATGACAGGATTGTCAGAGGCTTATCAGCGGCAGAGTGAGCGGGCATCTGGTTTTGAGTGACACAGTTGTCGGAGCAGCGGGCAGCTCGACAGTGCTTCTTTCTGAGACCACCCGGTTGCAGTATCCTCAGGGGCGGGGATTTTTGTAGTACTGAGGGAGTGAGTAGCCCTCCGTGCCAATGGTTAGTGCCGAGGCGCCGAGGCAGGGTGGATTGTTGACAGCGGATGAGCTATGGGACACCATTGATCAGTTAAGCCAGTTTTGGCAGATAAACCACCCCGATTCATAGGATTAAGTTTGGAGCCTCTTGGGGTAGAATCGTGGTTGGTGGTGATGGAAAGACTGCTTGAGAGCCTCTTGGTGTCAAAAGGATTTACGCAGTTACTGAACTACGCGCTCTATGATTTAGGGGACAAGGCGCATAGGATATGCTTGACTGTGAGTGGATTGCGCCAGGATGCCCTTCCGTGTATTCGGACCCTCTTTTGCAGGTTTTAGATTTTGGGGTGCTTTGATAGTGGAGGCATTGGGTATGGCGCGTAGCATTGCAGTTCCGTTGGATAGGGGTCTGCCGCCAGAGGCGAGTTCTGGATAGAGGCGCTTGGCGCTAGGTATTGGTGGACAGGTCGGCCGGCAAGGACATTTTCGTTTCCCTTCCAGGATGGTGGATATCCTTTTGGATGGATTATGTAAAGCTTACCCCAGGGGGATGTTACCCTTGGTGATCGATAACATGCATGTTTGGGGTACAACATATGTGATTGAGGGGTGAGCTTAGTAAGGGTAATTGTATAAGGAATTGCATGAATTGATGGTGCTTTGTCGTATGACGATGATATCCAGGTGGATTTCTGAGACGTCAGAGGTTGGGTGGACCCCGATGACAGCATCAGCCCATTTTATCAGAGTGGTGCAGCGGTAGCGTGGATTGGCTGTCTGCGAGAGACCACATTCGTCGCCTCAGTGTGAGCAGGGACAGGGGTCGAGCTCCCTTTGTGATTGGTCTAGATATGTTTGGCAGGCTGAGCGACGACCACTTGCATCGAGAGGATGAATTTGTGCCGCCCGGTTGGAGGGCGCCACGGTAGTGGATCGAGTGTCGCCGGTGTGATTTCATCACAGCAGTCAGAGTTAGAGCATGTTGCAGTCCGGCATGGGCTAGAGGCAGAGTTGTTGCCCCGTGCACTAGAGGTACAGGTTACTGTTGGTATTGTGCAGGTGGGGAAGGCTTGTGGATCATATCCAGTGCAGTAGAGGCCGTAAGTTATGCCGGCAGACTTATTGGTATTTGTGGCCGTTCGGTGTTTAGACCCAGTGCTTGGGACTGGTTGGCATAGTGCCACTGGATGTTTCACTGCTGAGAGAAAGGACCTGTTTTCTGCGAGGCAGACAATAGAAGGCTTGTTTGTTGCGACTGTTTGGGTACTCAGGTTACAGCGATAGTGTGAGAGGTGCCTACGGCGGCACCGGGACGTAAGGATATTCTTGTTGCCGTGAGATCCCGGGTGTGATTCCACCTGAGCCGATGATGATGCCGCCGGTTAGGGAGATTGTGATTTCGATTGACGTGGTTCTGGGAACTGCGCCTACCTCGATAGCACCTCGTTAAATATCATTTGTAGAGCTGTGAGAGTTGTGGGCATAGGTGCGTGGACCTGATGGATAGAGGGTTTGTTGGACCTAGTGCCGCGTCGTTGATACACGACTGTGAGAGTTCTTTGTGAGTGGAGCCCAGGCAGGTCCGGGTATTATTTAGGACCTTTTGGATGGAGTTATACTCCGGCAGATGTTCGATTATGATGCCTGCATCAATTTGGAACTACAGCTGAGTATCTCGCCAAGATGACGTTCAGGACACGCTAGGGGCATTATGAGTACAGTGAGGCCAATGGAATGACTAATGCCTTATTGCCTTTAAGATTGAGGAATTCTGTGTTCCAGTTGGGCTTGAACGGATTGATAGCGGCATTTTTCAGGGATATCTTGGCTTTTACCCCTCCCTGAGTGATTTAGAGCTTGTGAAGCATTTATAGATGCTGTGGCAAGGTCTGTGAGGATAAGGTTTTATGCTAAATGGTTTTGGTACAAGTTTCATCTTTGAGAGCACATCTTCCTGGATTACGTATTTAGCCGCGGGGGCGGCGGTGGAAGTCCAGTCAAAATAGATGCTATTTGAGATGGGCCGAGATCGGCAGTTACTACTGAGGTGAGGAGCTTTTGGACCGGATGGTGCCAGCAGAATTTGACGAGCGGATGGTAAGATTGGTATCAGTGACGATTTTTAGTTGGTCAACGGAGGAAGATGGACTTGCGAGTTATAGTGATGCCTCCCATAGTGGCTATGGAGCTACCATTGGATTTTGATGAGCATCCAGGATCACCCCGACCGGGCCACTGTGGTGGCGGATACCTAAAGCAGAAGAGCTAAATTGGGAGTTGAGTTTGATGGTCCCATAGCTGGCGCTGTGTGGGACCATGGTGGTATACTGGGCTTGAGATTGTGTCCCAGGGGATCCCTTTTGAGGATAGGCTGCGGCTGAGCAATCTACTCGTGTGGTCTGGTTTTGTCAGTGACCGAGTGAGAACCCCTGCTTGTTAGGGCCCCTTTCCTGTGCGGTGCTTGTGTGGATGTGTTTCGGGTTGCCCTGGTTGAGTCGGCTCTAGAGGGTGATTTTAGTGCGTGTTGCACTGGCGTTCGTTCTTTTCCCCCAGGCTTTTGATGGAGTCCCTGAGGTTTTTCTGCGTCTTCGCTCAGGAGTGTTGTGTTTTGAACTCCTCGCCCGTGATTGACTCACTTCTTTGGAGCCCTGCGAGAGTTTGGAGTACGAGGGACGCTCGATGCGAATTCCGGCTCGTGAGATGAGGGAATTGCGCGATCGGGCTATGCCGTACTGGTTGTTGCTGTTATTGTTGCTGAGGAGTAATCACGGGGAGTGATAGGCGACTTGAGAGCGGGAGACGGCGGTGTTGAGTACTTACCCCGGTTTCTGAGACTCGTTGAGAGTTGCTTTAGTTTCGAGGATGAAACTTTCTTTTAGTGGGGGAGGATGTGATGATCCGGAACTCTACAGGGCTTTTACTGTGTGACCGGCAGCTTCTGGAGGCCTACGGGGCATGTCGGCGGTGTTCGTGCGCCAATTTGGACACAAGTGATTGACTCCGAGCTTAAAGTGGATCACGTGGGTAATCAGGGAACCCCGTCGGATGTTTATAGGTGTTTTCGCGCAAATCGGATATCAGATTTGGACTCGGCACGAAATTCGGATTGAAAATGCCTTTTCGGGAGCCTCCGGCGATTTATTGGATGGGAATTTGGCGAAGCGGACGTCAAATTCGGGTTCAGCGCGCGAAAACGGTCAAGATGGACTATCTGCTGGATTTTTCTGAGCTTCGGGTACTGTTCACCGCCGGAACAGTAACTCCGGCGATCGCCGGCGGCGGCGGCGGCGGCGGGCAGCGTCGGCGGGCGGCGGCGCGGCCTCGGGCAGGCGGAACGGCGGCGGCACAGGGCGCGGGCAGCGCGCGCGGCGCGCGGGCAGGCGCGGTCCACGCGGCCGTCGTGCACCAAGGCGGGGGCACGTGGCACCACCCCATAGGCCGGCTCACAGCTCACGGTCTACGGAGCTGATGGTTGGGTTTTGGTTCACGGTGCACCGGAGTGGACACGTGGCAGGTTACCATTGGTTCGGCTTACGGAGGCTCGTGCACCGGGTGCAGCGGTCAGTGGCAGGGACGCGTGGCGCTTCCCTATTGGCTGGTCAACTGTGCGGGCAGGAGGGGCAGCTGGCGCGGGCAGGCGCGCAGGCGCGACCGGTACTGTTGTCGGGGACGCGTGTCGACTCCGGGGTTGGCCGCGTGGCGCAGCAGGAGTGGAGGATTTGGGCTGTCGCCTGTTCGGGCGACACGTGGCGGGCGCTGAGGCGGGTCGGACGGACCGTGGATCCCGTCCGACGGCGCGCCTTGGGCCGGGCCGCACTGTGCGCGCCCGAAAGTCTTGGGCCGGGCCGCACTGTGCGCGCCCGGAAACTTCCGGGCGCCCGAGAATGGGGACCCGGATGGCATTTTGCTAATTGTTTGGGAGGCCTATTTAAACAGCCGAGCTCCTTTCTTCTCACTTTTTCCACCATTTCCGAGCCTCCTCTCACCAAGGTGTCTTCAGCAAAGTTGTTCCCCTTCGAGTTCTACATCTTCTGGAGGATTTCCAAGATTTGTGGTGGCACGCACTCCGAGGTTTGGATTTTACGGCGCGGCGCGACGCTCGTTCCCTTGTGATTCCCTTCGTCCCATTTCAGTGCACGGACTCTCCCGAGCTACCCCGGCACTCTTTTTCAGCGATTCTTGCGCCATCGTCTTCACGACAGGTAGGGCTACGTTTTCCGTGTTTGCTGGTTTTTCCCATCCCGAGGTTTTCATGGGTTTTTCGGATCATCTTGTGACCTCTTTTGCTGTGATGGAGTTTTGGACAGCGGTTCGGTGTTTCGGCGATATCTCCGCAACCAGACATCGGATTGAGGTGATTCAAAAGGCAATTTGCATCTACGCACCGCCAGGAGTCTCTCTGAATTTTCTTGGATTTTCTGGAATTTTCCCCGAAGGTGAGAAACCCCTTTTTACAGAACTTTGTAGCACAGTTTTGGGTGGAAGTATTGTTCGGGGTAGTTCTCTTGTCGATTTTGGATCTCAGCGTAGAAAACTCGTGTGGGAACGTGCAGGTACTCGTTTCGACCGGTTCGTCGCGAGGATCGTGACGGTATTTTTCCTGGAATTTCTCGAGCACATCTCGCAGGTGAAAAAGGCAAAACTGTGGACTGATTGTATTTGGGGCAGATTTTGGTGTGAGCATGGTGGATTAATTGTGCTTGTTCTTTTGGGGTATTTTGTGCAGCACCGTGGTGATCGTTGAGACCGGGCGCGGACTTCGCTGTTGGGATCAGGGTTTAGCGCTCGAGGTGGGTGGTTGCTTTACTCCTCTTTTCTGATATACCCACTAGGAATATTAGAGTGATCCCCTTTATTGGACATGTTGAATGGTCACCTAATGGACATGCATGCTTAACTAGATAATTGTGAGCCTATCATATGGAAAACATTATATTGGAAACTTGACATGTTGGAACTTATACATGCTTCATGGACATCGTTTTAGCCTTTAACCTTGCATGAGGGGGGGGATGTACTTTCATATTGTGTTATTGTGAGGCGTCTTGTGGGAGGGTACCACTTGAGGATTTTTGGACAGGCATAGGTGGATGATTCATGTGAGGGTGATTAGCAGGTTATGGACATGTGCGGTTGGATTATGATTTAGCATGATGATTACACCCAGGTGGAGTTATTACTTGATACACATGATGAACCACTATTTGTCACTCCCCTTCTTTCTTCCATGAGGAGATAGGCTTGATTTCAGGGATATCTAGTTAGACCATTTCTGACCGCTACACTATATGTTGGGACTGCCTTGGGAGGAACCCTATTGTCTCTTCTTCCCCCTATTCCTTAGGCAGGCGGCTATTTGTTGCTCGGGTTTGAGCAGGGATCGGCATAGTGTAGCCGGGGCTTGAATTTTAGCTTTTGGGGTATTGCGGCTATTGCGGATAGTAGGTGGTTGACCGGATGTCGGACCTGGGTCAGGATTGTCATTATGGGTGTGGTTGTTAACCCTCCATCTTTTGACTACCCGCTAGGCATTTGAGTAGCTTCTTTGATTAAAAGGATAAATGCACTTTATGTGTGGCAATGGCAGGCTTATTGTGATTAAACAGATATTGTTAGAACTTGCTTGATTGGGGATTATGATTGTAGGACAGTAACATCATGTTAAAAGGTAAGGCTAATCAATAATTGTGGGCTTTGGGTTTGTGGCATAAGCAGGCACAGGCTATCTCATATTTACTGTTCTCATACTGTTCTATACATGCTCTAACATTATAAAGGTTATCGACATCTGTTTATTTTTATATCATCTTGGGACATTTGCATGCTTGTATGGTCACCTAGTTAGGCCACCTTTTTCTGCTACACTATCATGCTGGAATTGACTTAGGAGAAACCATGCTTTTCTCTTCTTTTATTTATATTCGGGGGATAGTGCGCTCGGGTTCGAGCAGGGACTGGGATAGTGTAGTCAGACAGTTGTGGGCTTTGGGACAGGCAGGCTGTGAGGGCCGGGCATTGCGGCAACCGCGGATCTTTGGCGGTTGACCGGACAGTGGTTATTGCATCAGATTGGGATAGAGGATTTGGATTTCTTCTAGTGGATGGGTTTTCCACCGTGATCAGAGTCATGATCCAGTCCTGCTGATTTGGTACTTGTTACCCAGGCATTATACTCGTGTGGGTCGCTCCCCTCGAGTGCCACTCCGGAGTGTGCGTTTTTACAGGCTTCGAGTCTTCGAGACTCCCTTTTCCTATCGGTGTTATGCGTAGGCGGGCATACCCGATTTGGCAGGCAGAGCAGGCAGTACCAGTGCTTACTGGTGTATCGATTGGGTCTGGTCAGGCAGGCGTTGACATTCTGATGCATACATTCAGCTATTCTTTTAGCTCAGTTTTTAGAGGCATTCTAGTGGTAGCTTTTCATCAGGAGTCATACTCATTGCATACCACCTTTATTCCTTTTGCCTCTGGTAGACCTAGTGGGCGTGTCAGAGTTGAGGTTTTACCCACTAGGGG
Source organism: Tillandsia leiboldiana (assembly GCA_029204045.2). Taxonomy (NCBI): domain Eukaryota; kingdom Viridiplantae; phylum Streptophyta; class Magnoliopsida; order Poales; family Bromeliaceae; genus Tillandsia; species Tillandsia leiboldiana. The sequence goes on along the minus strand of JAQNDB010003953.1, from coordinate 5,920 downwards.
AGGCTACTGGTTCACTAGTAGTCTCACCCCCATTCTTCTTTGCTCTTTTGCTTCTCCCTTGTTTTGCAGTGTTCTATGCGGGTGCTACTGGGCTTACAGTGGCGGGTCGAGGAGAGAGGACGGCCGAGTAGATAGATCTCGAGGCAGGATGAGCATGTTAGCTGGATTGTTGGTGTACCCATGTTTCCTCAGACGGTAGTACCTTTACTTTGGGACTGGCTTTGGCCAGCAGGTTGTATTTATTTTGGTGAGTCTGGGAGAGACAGATGTATCATTTATACAGATGTATTGTATTTTATTTCCAGCTTCAGTCTGAGATGTATTAGTTTTAGTTCAACTCTGTTTTTATTGCTCTTTTATTATATCTCTTTTATCTGAGCAGGTTACTGGCGCTTCGTGTACACGGAAAATACCGTGTGCACGGCGGATCTGTGGACGGGCCCGGGTTCTGGTTTACACCCGGGCGTGACAGTAGAAGAAGTCAAAGCAACATGATTAGGAATGGAAAGTTTGAGTGGAAACAGTCGTCCTACTTTAGGCCCCAAACTTTGGCCCATAAATTATGCTCTAACTTAGCCTAAATGCCATTTTATTTCTTCGAGACCTCAAACGCTAATTCTAACGCGAGCATCGCGTCCAGTGACCCCAAATTAGCTAGGAATGCACTGTCGCGACTTCGCCAACACTTTAAAATAGGGTTTTGTTCCAACATTACTATTTTATGTTGATTTCACTATAACTTTTAATCTGGACTTCAAACAACCAAAGTTTGTATATAAATCTGTCTCTAAACATTGCTAGGGTGCCCGGGCTTGCCATAGTTGCAGCCCAGGTGTGCTGGATCACAGAGATCCCTCAACTTGCAAACATACAAGTTCACATTGCTCCAACTTTTATTCCACTCAGTTTCTGTTTGAACTAAAGTGAGCACACAGCTCAGGGGATCATTGGAAACAAGTTTATATTTACAGTTTTGTCAAATTCTAATTTAAAGTTCTTTGAGGCATTTTTACAAACAGGTGGCATGCACATTTGAAACACATACACACAACACAATTGAAGACTTGGTTCTCTGCAACCAGGGCACCTGAGGGCTTCCAACTTGGATCAACTAGATCCCCAGAGATTCTGGAACACATCCCCTCAACTAGAGCAACTCGAAAACCCCAGGTTGAGCTCGGCTCGAGGAAGAAGATGACCCATTTTCTTGAAATTCGTGATGCTTCATCCGAAGGGACTGGGGCTCAACCAAAAGCACCAGTAGGTGCCATCTGCTTCATGGAAGCTTCCCTACCCTTGGCTGGCCTCGGGGTGCGGCGGCGGCGCGGCGGAGCAAAGCTCCGGTTTCGAGCTTGCCACCTCTAATGGTGAAATTCCACAGAGTCAATTTGGAGCCCTCTAACTTGGATGAAATGCTCCTTGGGTCCACAGAAAACTTCCCGACCAGCACCGCCCCGGCCGGAGTTGGCCGGAGCGCCGGCGACCATCTTTGGTCTTATCTCGGGTCAATCCATGGCCGCACCAATTGGGTGCAGCATGGTTCCATGAAAATGCATGGGAGCACTCCTCAAGGTCCAGCAAGCTTTCTGGGTTGATGGCCGGCGCCGGGGAAGCCCGCCGGTGCCGGAAAAGAAAGTCCGGCCAATCATGCATTTTCACAAAACTAGGGCATCAAGCTACAATTTACTGGCTCGACCACACACCATCAAATTTGGTGGAGTTGGTCCCCACCACCAACAGTCCCGTAACACCAAGTTTTAGCCCTGATGGTCGACTGGTTGATGAGTTCTCTCGAGGCGGAGTTAGATTAGGTTTCCGGCGACCCATTGTGGCCGCCGGCCAACCGTGGTGCATGGGGGCTCGGGGATTGCTGGGATGATGCTTAGGGCCTAGGAAACCGACTGCACGTGGTCTAGAGGGCTAACATACACTGGTTTGAAACCCTCACCTTGGCCGAGCTCGGGGAAGAAGGAGGAAGCCGGATCTCGGTCCCACTTGCACGCGCGGCCACGGCAACTTCCAGCAGGGTCCTTCAAGCACCAGGGATTCCTCAGACACCTCCCAATCCAACCTTGAAGAGGTCTGGTCCAACTTCACACTTAGTCGGAGAGAGAGGAGAAAAAGAAAATGGCTGCGGCGGCGCTCGGCGGTGGCTGGGGTAGGGCTCACCAGGGCTTGGTTGCTGCTTGTTAGTGGAGCTCTCAGAAGAAGGTTAGCTAAACCTATGGCTTTGGTTTGTCACAACTCAAGAGAGGACTACTATTATAACCTTCTCTAGCTAAATTCCGGCGACCCGAGTGGCCGGCCGTTTCGGCAGCTGAAGGGCCGCGGCGGTTGCGAGCTGAAGAGTCTGGTGGAGCTTCAGTTACCGAAGAGGAAGAGGCAGGGGTTCGGGAATACTCCAACACGTGTGTGCATGTGTTAATTGCACATTTGCACAAAACCCCTTCAACTAACAGTATTTGGACATAAGTCCTTAACAAAAGTAAGTCCTTTTACTGTCAAGTCCCTCATCTGTAAGCCGCATATTCTTCGGAGCAGAAAATTACGGGTTTTTCTGCAAAATACTGCACTTTTCACGCATTTCGAGGTAATCCGATCGCCATTTTGCGAAACAGACTTCGCCATGACGTCCGGCTCGTCGAGACCTGTCAGGTAGCGTGTTTGTTTGGTTTGTTCGACGCTCGGATTAAAAGTCGTTCCATAAAGTTCGTCGAATTATCGCACGTGGCACGCACTTCGATGCACCCGGGTCGCCAAACGCGAAATCCGTCAGTGCCATCGCGCTCAGAACATCGAAATTAGCTAGGTTCCATTACTCATACCTCTAGGTTAAAACTCTAGATAGTGGTTCGGCCATTAGTGAAAGCGAGGGATTAAAAACTCGAGGGTTACTATTCACTTAAGTCGCGGGGCCCGCTTTTTGATTTCTGATTTCTGGAAGATCCGACCGTCGGATCGAAAACATATGAATATGAAACTTCTATGTTTCGACGAGACGATCGCAATGGTGATCTCAGATTTTCCAGATCAGACCCCGATCAAAAGTCGATATCTCTGGGCCCCCTATTGACCCACTATCTCTCAACTTTTGCCAAAATTGACAAATTTTAAATATTTAAAAGCAAACAGAGACTTTTAAATTCTAGATTACTACAGTTTAAGTCTTGAAGATTGAAGATTAAGAAGCTTGGATCATATATCTCAATCTCAAGAAAGAAGAATTCAAATGATCAGGTAAGTTTAACTAAACATTAATGGTGATCTGAATACTTCTTATAATGTAGAAACACTTGGATGGATTTTTAATCGCATAAAAATCAAAAACTGACAAGTTACATGTTCAGGATCCGGAATAGGGGACTACAGTCCGGACCCCAAACGTTGGTAGTTCATGCACAAATCCAGTCCTGAACATCCCTGTTTTGTTCCGGATCCCGAATGTGGATTTTGGTGAAACTGCATGAACAGTCCGGACCATGGATTTCGTTCCGAACCCCGAACCTTGATTTTTCAGAAATTCTCTGAAAAACAACGACAGTCCTAAACGAGCTAATCCGGTTCGGACCGTCGTGCGGGAAAAATTCTGTTGCAATCAGTTTTTGATTCTTATCCTCTTCCAATGGTTTCTAACCTATAAGTAAACCCTAATTCTATCTTTTAGGGTAATCCACACTAAGTTTTATCTCTGGGAATGACAGATAAAAATTAACGGAGAAAACTTAGAGATCCACATATAGAGAAGAAAGGAAATAACTAGATTTAAATATATGTTTCTTCATCTATATTGATTAATTTGATTCTAGGTTTTCATACTCAGATTTTGAGTAGAATCAAATTAATGAATACTTAGATGGCATTTCCGATCTATCTTTGATCTAAGTATTCGGCGGATCATCACCACCAACAAAACAACGATTTTTCCCAAAATCGGCGCGTGGATTCGCGTGGCCTTGTGGATTCAAGGTGCTACCGCTCTCGTGGATTCGGAGCGAGGTACGTTCGTGTTATCGAGACGTACTACCTGGTGGAGACCGTGGATTTGGTCAGGCGTCGTGGACTCGACGTTGGACGCCGTGGATTCAGCGTTGGACGCAAATCGTGGATTCGAGGCGCGTTGCGGAGCGAGCGGAGAAGATCAACTCGGAGCGTATGGAAAAAGGTTGAGTCGTCTGTGAGTGCGTTATATCACCTTTGTACGTGTTATAATCTTAGTTGATTTCACCGAGTTATCGGTCCCGTGGTTTTTTACTCCTGGTTTTGGAGTTTTCCACGTAAAAATCTTGCGTGTTATTTTTCATTTCCGCATTGGGTTTTATTGCGCAAAGATTTTTGAGTGTTTATTGTTTACACCTATTCACCCCCTCTAGGTGTGTTTTCTCCTATTTAGATCCATTATAAGCATAACCGAACAATTGGTATCAGAGCGGGAATAGGGTTGTAAACAATGGTTGAAGGTGGAAACATCAACAGACCCCGTTCTTCGATGGAACAAACTATGCCTACTGGAAAGTACGGATGAAAGCCTTTTTAATTTCCATCGACGAACGGGTGTGGCAATCTATCGAGTTAGGATGGTCAAATCCAACTGAAGTTATTGTTGATGTTCACACCATCAAACCTAGGTCGAAATGGACCAAGGAAGAGATTGACTCATCTTCTTACAATGGAAAGGGAATTAACGCCTTATTTAATGCTTTGTCGCAAACTGATTCTCTCGTGTCTCGGCATGTGAGACTGCGAAAGAAATCTGGGATGTTCTACAAGTTACACATGAGGGAACAAACCTTGTGAAGACTCAAAAACTGCAAATGCTTACGAGCAAGTTTGACTCTATTTTCATGGCAGAAAATGAATCTTTCACAGATTATTATACGCGATTGCAAGACATCGTGAACACATGTGCTAACTTGGGAGAAAAATTCCAGAATTTAAAATTGTAAGAAAGATTTTAAGGACTCTTCCTGAAAGATTTCGTTCCAAGGTTACGGCCATTGAAACAATTAAACACCCGGACGAAATTCGTGTCGAATAATTAGTTGGTGCACTTCAAACATATGAAATGACATTTCCTACTAACTATTCTTCGGGAAAGGCATCCTCTTCTAAGTCTTCAGGTTTGCGTTGAAAACAACAAAAGAAGAAGACGCGGATTCATCCTCCTCAGACGATGACGAGAACCTATCTATGGAGGATTTTGAGAAGCAGCTTGCTCTCTTGACAAGAAAATTTCGCCGAAACTTTCGAATGGGTAATTCAAGTAAAAACTTCATCCTTCGTAAAGTCGAAGAAAGGCAAAGGTTCTTCAAGCTACAAGTCAAGAAAGCAAGAGAGTTTTTCAAAGGATAAGAAAAGCTCAGAGGGACAAGTCCAATGCTTTCAGTGCCGAGGGTACGGCCATCTTCAACGGAGTGTCCCAATAAGAATCCGCAAAGAAGAGAAAGCGATGCAAGCCGTCACTTGGGATGACACCTCAAGTCAAATGAGTCATCTTCCAGTGATGAAGAAAACAACGCAACGGCGTTCCACGCGTCCACAACTTCACCTTTCGTGTGTTATGGCAAGTACATTCGATTTCTTGTCAAACTCCTCCCAAGTTGAAAAGAATGCAACGGAAACGAATCGAGTAATTCCGAAGGTGAAGAACTTTGCTTTTGCTACCATAAACTTTTAAAGGATTCAAAGAAATTGTCAAGCAAAACAAGGGTTTGAGAGGGAGATTGCAGGATCTCGAGAAGAAGTAAAAGGGCAACTTCTCTCTCAAACGCTCTTGAAGTGGAAAGGGATAACTTGATCAAAGTAAATGTTTTCACTTCAAGAGAAAAATGAGCATTTTCGAGAAGGAACACGTAAAAATGGTGGATCAAGCAAGTTACCTTTTGAAGCTCTACTCCGAGGCTCGACAAAAAAAAAATGGAGA
>JAQNDB010003952.1:0-26409 GCA_029204045.2 Tillandsia leiboldiana | reverse complement strand
TTTAAAGTCTCAAATCAAAATTTAAAATTTAAAATTGAAAAGGTTAAAATTAAAAGTAAAAATGGCAAGTGTGAAATTCAAATCTGAAACTACATTTTTAAATATTTAATTTTGAACTTTAAATTTAAGATAAAAAATAATATTTGAAATTTGTCATTTGAAAAATTAAAAATTTACATTTAATTTTAAATCTAGAATCACAAAAAAGAATTTAAAATTTGAGTCCGAAATAAAAAACAGCCGGACATTTGCCAAAAAATAATGGGGATGCAACACGAGGACTTCACAGGGGGTCACCATCTATCTACTCTCGCCCAAGCACACTTAAGGCAAGTTCTGATAGATGGCGGTGCTTTAGTGCTGGTATGATCAATAACAACATTGTGCCCGCCGGCCCTCTTATGGCGCCGCTCCGCGCCCGCGTTCGGCAAGACATTGGCTGCCGCCCTCCGCGCCCGGTTCTGATGGGATCCGTGCTTTCGTGCTCTTGTTTTTTTTTTCTTTTTTGGTCTTGTCTGTGCTTTACTTTACCACCGAAATTCTAACTCTTTTATCGAACAATTACCGCTCGGGATCTCGACCTTGTCCCGGAATCGGTCCTTCCTCCGCCCCCAGCGAGTATCGGCGAAAAAAACTCTACCGAGTGGCCGTCTGCGAACATTAAAAGAAGAGAGAAGAAGAAGAAAGGCTCAACGTCCAATTTCGAGAAGCGGCAATTAGTTTGGCCCGAATTGATTTTGCCTGAAGACTGTCGGCGTTTGCTGAGATAGACGGAAAGTTTATTTTAAAACAATTGGTAAAAATTTCTCTGTTCGCTAATAATATTATTCCTAAATTTTATTTTAGAATAATTTAAATTCGAAGTGAAATTTAAATTTGCACAAGAAAATTAAATTCGACATTTTATTTAAAATATTAATTTATAATTTGAAATTTCAAAAATTTGCATTTTGAATTTTTAAATCAAAATTTAAATTTTCAATTTAAAGTCTAAATCAAAATTAAAAAGTTAAAATTGAAAGGTAAAATTAAAAGTAAAAATTGCAATTGAAATATCAATCTGAAATCTACATTTTAAATATTTAATTTTTGACTTAAAATTTAAGATTAAAAAAATAATATTTTAAAATTTGTCATTTGAAAAATTAAAAATTACATTTAATTTTAAATCTAGAATCAAAAAGTATTTAAAATTTGATGTCCGAAATCAAAACAGCCGGGGAAATTTGCAAAATAATAGGAATGACAACACGAGGACTTTCACAGGGGTCACCCATCCTATACTACTCTCGCCCAAGCACACTTACTGCGGAGTTCTGATGGATCCGCGTGCTTTTAGTGCTGGTATTGACGCATCTACTGTAGAAACTCGAAATTTTTTATTTTTAATAAATAGATTAAAAGCAGAATTGTAGTCGATTACGGTTCAAAAGACCTATGTTGATTTATTTAGTCAATTGCCAGTGTGCGAGTTGCACGATTTACGAGACAAAAAGGCTTTTTTCCAATCCGGACATGATCTTAGAAATCCGAGTTGACCGTTGCGATCGTCTCATCGAACCGAGCGAGATTCATATTCAGCACTTTCGATCTGACGGTCAGATCTTCCAGAATTCAGCGAAGAAGTGGATGAATCTCGCGACCAATGTAACAGTGCCCTATGCGCACAGTGCACTTAAGTGAGTTACTGTAGATAAACAGTAACCCTGGTTTTCGGGACCCCGACGAATACAACGTTGACTAATTCACTGTTCGGAATCCGAATATAGTGATCCAGGTAGTCATTTCGAACGGTTTCATCGTTCTGGACACAATGGCACTGACGGAATTTCTTTTGACGGTCCTAGAGCCTCGAAACGCGCGATAACTGTGTTTCTTTACAGTATAAGATGGAATTTAAAATTATGGAGCTAAATTTTAGCGAACCAAAATCACTACCTGATAGGTTTCGTCGAGCCGGACGTCGTGGCGGTGTCAGATTTTTAGTTTGACAGTCCGGTTGTCTCGAAAAGTGCGAAATACAGTGAAAATGCAGCTTTTTGCACTTAGAACCCTAGGTTTCTTGTCTCGATTTGCGTGCCACCTCTGTGGTGAGGGACCTAGTTGTGAGTTAATGCTACAGTGAGGGACTGGACAGTTAATATTAAGAGATAAAGGCCTATAATGCATTTATGCATATGCTATATATATGCATTTGGGGTTAGGGTTCCTTTAAACCCTAAGACCTGTAGCCCTCAGCCCTAGCCGCCTGCGCAACAACTCCCTCCCCTTCTCTGCCGCGCTCCCCGGAGCCTCCCCGCACCGACCGCCGGCGGGAGTGAATTATTGCCGGAATTCTTGGTTTTGGCCGAGATGCACCACGAGCTTCACCCAACCGATAAAACTAAGATCAAGACCGTTGATCTCGGTCTTCTCGGTGACTGCAAGCTTCCCCCAAAGTATGGAGTTGATCGGTGGAGGATCCGCTGAGATCCGGCGTGCCCTAGAACCGGCCATCTTTGATAACGCGGCCGTTCCTCGCCGTCCGGCGCCGCCGTGCACCCGAGCTGCCGGCAAACTACCCAGCAGGCACCAGGGGACCGAGAGGACTACCTTGGTCCATCTTGCGCCGGCCCAGACCTCGCCGGCCGGAATCCGCCATTAGAGGTGGCCGGAATCTCGAGGTTTTGGAGATTTTGATCTCCGGCGATCGCCGGAGCTCCGTCAAATGGGATAACGGCACAGGTGAGTTTCCTTGACCTCTGAGAAGCTTTCTAAGCTCTTGCATGCAGAGTCTAACGTAGGATTTGTCCCCGCCGAAGTTGCACCATTTTGCATTAATGAGCTTGGGCCGAGCTTCGTCGCCGGCGATCGCCGCCGCTCCGCGTCGTCGGCGGATGACCCAGGTGAGCTTGTAGGAACTGTAGGAAGCTTCCCAACATTTTGCATGAGTGTAGTTACAAAGTTTTTCCAACTTTGTTGTTGCACCATGGAGGGTAGCCCGAACCTCTCCTCCGGCCGCCGCCGCCGCCTCCGGGCGCCGGCCAAACCCTCAGGTAACCTCTAAACTCCATGCTTTAGTTTTCCTTCCATCTTAGAAACCCTAGGATTTGCTTCTTGCTGAGAACCAAACTCGGAATTTAAAGTTTAGTTAATGTATATATGTAATGCCCACAAGGTGTTCGATGAAATGTTTCAAAGAAGAAAAGTAGGGAAATAGACTTCGAGCAAAATATGAAAGTTGTTTAGAATCATCCCCTGAGCTCAGTGCTCACTTCAGATCAAATGGGATCTGTGTGGATGTGTGTATGGTGTATTGTCGAAGTGTTAGAGAGCAAAGAACTCGAATCTGTTGATCCAGCCACTTTGGACTGAAATTAGAGTGAGCACTGGTATCCTGGCATTGTCCAGAGCCACTTTGATATACAAAGTTTTGTTGTTTGATGATTAGATTCCAAGTTGTAGATAGACCAACCTTAAAATGTAATGTTTGAACAAAACAATGTTCCGAGCTGTTTGCGAAGTTGCGACAGTGTGCCCTAGGCTAATTTGGGGTCACTGGATGCGATGCTCGCGTTAGATTTTGGGTTTGATGAGCCGAAGAACTAAAAATGCGATTAAGCCTATGTTAGTAAGGAACTTTATGGCCCGAACTTTTCCTCGGGTTCCGTGCTGCCGCAAATCGGTGAGCACGGTGTTCAGCAAGATAAATGTCACCTGCTGGAAGTGACGGTTCGTTAAAATTAATTTCCAGATAAAAGAACGAGCGAAAACAGTGCTCAAACAACGCTAAAATGCGATTTTCGGAAACCCTAAGGGTCTAAATGCAAGTAACAGTATGTACTGTTTGTGACAGTGTCTAAATGGTTCCTAAGCTTTTTGTTAGGAATCCAATGGCTCTCGTTGACCGGGAATCGGATTTCGATCGATAAATCGGCAATATTCTCCCGTTTAAGCTTTACGTTGCTGTCGTGTCGTCGGGATGGGTTGTGTGAGTCCTTTACTGATTATAGCTTCTTATTCAGGGCCCAGTGGTTCAGCACCAGCCTCCGAGTAGCTGTGCGGGAGTTCGAGGATCTGCCGTCATTCAGGTGGGTTAGCTTCGGTCCGGGCGTGATCTATTCGGCCCTCTGGTTGCTTTAGTCCAGTCGGACACCCTTTTTTTGACCAGCCTGCGAATTATATCGATACGACCTATGATGACTGCATATATATCACATGATCCCCTGATAGACATTGATTCTTTTAGACTCATCATATATATATACCTGCTGATTTTATCTAGATTAGCCTTGATGATTGTATTGACATGCCCTATGATTAGTCCTGATAGATCTTGATCTACGTGAGACATATCTTACGTACCTGTTTATCAGTTTTTATATTTCTGATAGACCTTGATCTTCATGAGACATACCATATACATATCTGTTCATCAGCTTGTTCAGTATATAGATCTACATGATTTGATGGCACTTGTTGATTCCTGTCAGCCGATTTATTGTTGATATTCCGATATGCATGATTGATTGATCCTGATTGTTGGATACTATTCGATATTCCGATATGCATGATTGATAGATACTACTTGATGTTCCGATATGCATGATAGATTCTGATCGACACGATAGATGATTTTCCCTGTTGGGATCTCGGCTTATTGCCGACTACCCGGTCATTAGACCGTGAGCTTGATCATAGCATGATGACTACCACGCACGCTGTACTTCACGTACATCAGCGGAGTCATGACCGCAGCGATGTTCTTTACCGGTAAAGTGGTCTAGAGAAAGGACCCGTGAGCCCCTAGATAGGCACCAGTGGGTGCGGGGTTATGTCAGCCAGCTAGGTGCCAGCTAGGTGGTATGAGCCTGAGGTCCTCGTGACCAATACTGGCATTGATTGGGTACTTGAGTTCTTTTGTTGACGCATTCTTATTATCTTGCGCTGTTATTGATAGATATCTTACCCTGTGCCCTTACTGCTCAGTTCATGATTGATTATCTCGTTTACATACATAGATTTCCAGCATTTATTACTTGCAGTTTCATTACCCTTGATTACCTGCTTATTCAGTTATCTGTGGACGTTGTTGATTATCAGTAGATCTGCTTTATTGTTCAGCTTTACCCTATGATTCTTACTATCCGCAGATTTTAGTACCCAGTAGGTACGATTAGCTACTTCTCGGCTCGTCGTGCCCACTGGGAAACACTCCGGTGTGTCTCACACCCTCGGGTGACTGTTGCAGGTCTTTCGGGTGGTGAGGTGTCGGGACGATCCAGTGAGGCTGTTACGATAGAGCTGTCCCCCTGATGATTGTAGTTTATGTTATTTCAGCTTTTCGATTATTTGGATATGTCAGATTGATGTGAGCATGATTATTTTGGATTATTCCTGTTGATTAGTCATTGTTTAGTTTAGATGTTGATTGATCTCTGATTGATGATTGGAATTGCCTAGCCGTGCATGTATAGGAGAGACCCTATCCCTGTGGATAGGGGATTTCCTATATGTGTGGCGGTCTGTTACGCCCGTTTTGCAAACTCTGATTTTTTTCAAAAAAAAAAAAAAAAAAAAAAAAATTTCAGACCTGATTTTTAAACTCGGGGCGTGACATCCACCAACATTGTGCCGGCCGGCCCTCTTATGGCGCCGCTCCGCGCCCGGTTCGGCAAGACATTGCGCCGCTCCGCGCCCGGTTCTGATGGGATCCGGTGCTTTCGTGCTCGTGTTTTTTTTTTTCTTTTCTTTTCTTGTCTTGCTTTACTTTACCACCGAAATTCTAACTCTTTTATCGGAACAATTTACCGCTCGGGATCTCGACCTTGTCCCGGAATCGGCTCCTTCCTCCGCCCAGCGAGTAATCGGCGAAAAATCTACCGAGTGGCCGTGCGAACAATAAAAGAAGAAGAAGAAGAAGAAGGCTCAACGTCCAATTTCGAGAAGCGGCGATAGTTTGGCCCGAATTGATTTTGCCTGAAAACTGTCGCGCGTTTGGCTGAGCTTAGACGGAAAGTTTATTTTTTAAAACAATTTGGTAAAAAATTTCTCTGTTCGCTAATAATATTATTTCCTAAATTTTATTTTAGGAAATAATTTAAATTTCGAATTGAAATTTAAATTTGCATAAGAAAATTTAAAATTCGACATTTTAATTTAAAATATTAATTAATAATTTAAAATTTCAAAATTTGCATTTTGAATTTTTAAATCAAAATTTAAATTTTTAATTTAAAGTCTAAAATCAAAATTTAAAAATTTAAAATTGAAAGGTAAAATTAAAAGTAAAAATTGCAATTTGAAATATCAAATCTGAAATCTACATTTTTAAATATTTATATTTTTGAACTTAAAATTTAAGATTAAAAAATAATATTTTGAAATTTGTCATTTGAAAAATTAAAAATTACATTTAATTTTAAATCTAGAATCAAAAAAGAATTTAAAATTTGAGTCCGAAATCAAAACAGCCGGGGAAATTTGCAAAATAATAGAGGATGCAACACGAGGACTTCCCAGGGAGTCACCCATCCTAGTACTACTCTCGCCCAAGCACACTTAACTGCGAAGTTCTGATAGGATCCGATCTTTAGTGCTGGTATGATCGCATCCACCAACATTGTGCCGGCCGGCCCTCTTATGGCGCCGCTCCGCGCCCGGTTCGGCAAGACATTGCGCCGCTCCGCGCCCGGTTCTGATGGGATCCGGTGCTTTCGTGCTCGTGTTTTTTTTTTTCTTTTCTTTTCTTGTCTTGCTTTACTTTACCACCGAAATTCTAACTCTTTTATCGGAACAATTTACCGCTCGGGATCTCGACCTTGTCCCGGAATCGGCTCCTTCCTCCGCCCAGCGAGTAATCGGCGAAAAATCTACCGAGTGGCCATGCGAACATTAAAAGAAGAAGAAGAAGAAGAAGGCTCAACGTCCAATTTCGAGAAGCGGCAATAGTTTGGCCCGAATTGATTTTGCCTAAAGACTGTCGCGCGTTTGGCTGAGCTTAGACGGAAAGTTTATTTTTTAAAATAATTTGGTAAAAAATTTCTCTGTTCGCTAATAATATTTTTTCCTAAATTTTATTTTAGAATAATTTAAATTTCGAATTGAAATTTAAATTTGCACAAGAAAATTTAAAATTCGACATTTTAATTTAAAATATTAATTTATAATTTGAAATTTCAAAATTTGCATTTTGAATTTTTAAATCAAAATTTAAATTTTCAATTTAAAGTCTAAAATCGAAATTTAAAAATTTAAAATTGAAAGTTAAAATTAAAAGTAAAAATTGCAATTTGAAATATCAAATCTGAAATCTATATTTTTAAATATTTATATTTTTGAACTTAAAATTTAAGATTAAAAAATAATATTTTAAAATTTGTCATTTGAAAAATTAAAAATTACATTTAATTTTAAATCTAGAATCAAAAAAAAATTTAAAATTTGAGTCCGAAATCAAAACAGCCGGGAAAATTTGCAAAATAATGGGGGATGCAACACGAGGACTTCCCAGGGGGTCACCCATCCTAGTACTACTCTCGCCCAAGCACACTTAACTGCGGAGTTCGGATAGGATCCGGTGCTTTAGTGCTGGTATGATCGCATCCGACAACATTGTGCCGGCCGGCCCTCTTATGGCGCCGCTCCGCGCCCGGTTCTGATGGGATCCGGTGCTTTCATGCTTGTGTTTTTTTTTTTCTTTTCTTTTCATGTCTTGCTTTACTTTACCACCGAAATTCTGACTCTTTTATCGGAACAATTTACCGCTCGGGATCTCGACCTTGTCCCGGAATCGGCTCCTTCCTCCGCCCAGCGAGTAATCGGCGAAAAATCTACCGAGTGACCGTGCGAACATTAAAAGAAGAAGAAGAAGAAGAAGGCTCAACGTCCAATTTCGAGAAACGACATTAGTTTGGCTCGAATTGATTTTGCCTGAAGACTGTCGCGCGTTTGGCTGAGCTTAGACGGAAAGTTTATTTTTTAAAATAATTTGGTAAAAAATTTCTCTGTTCGCTAATAATATTTTTTCCTAAATTTTATTTTAGAATAATTTAAATTCCGAATTGAAATTTAAATTTGCACAAGAAAATTTAAAATTCGACATTTTAATTTAAAATATTAATTTATAATTTGAAATTTCAAAATTTGTATTTTGAATTTTAAAAAAAAAATTTAAATTTTCAATTTAAAGTCTAAAATCAAAATTTAAAAATTTAAAATTGAAAGGTAAAATTAAAAGTAAAAATTGCAATTTGAAATATCAAATCTGAAATCTATATTTTTAAATATTTATTTTTTTGAACTTAAAATTTAAGATTAAAAAATAATATTTTGAAATTTGTCATTTGAAAAATTAAAAATTACATTTAATTTTAAATCTAGAATCAAAAAAGAATTTAAAATTTGAGTCCGAAATCAAAACAGCCGGGGAAATTTGCAAAATAATGGGGGATGCAACACGAGGACTTCCCAGGGGGTCACCCATCCTAGTACTACTCTCGCCCAAACACACTTAACTGGGGAGTTCTGATGGGATCCGGTGCTTTGGTGCTGGTACGATCACATCCGACAACATTGTGCCGGCCGGCCCTCTTATGGCGCCGCTCTGCGCCCGGTTCGACAAGACATTGCGCCGCTCCGCGCCCGGTTCTGATGGGATCCGGTGCTTTCGTGCTCGTGTTTTTTTTTTTCTTTTCTTTTCATGTCTTGCTTTACTTTACCACCGAAATTCTGACTCTTTTATCGGAACAATTTACTGCTCGGGATCTCGACCTTGTCCCGGAATCGGCTCCTTCCTCCGCCCAGCGAGTAATCGGCGAAAAATCTACCGAGTGGCCGTGCGAACATTAAAAGAAGAAGAAGAAGAAGAAGAAGGCTCATCGTCCAATTTCGAGAAGCGGCAATAGTTTGGCCCGAATTGATTTTGCCTGAAAACTGTCGCGCGTTTGGCAGAGCTTAGACGGAAAGTTTATTTTTTAAAACAATTTGGTAAAAAATTTCTCTGTTCGCTAATAATATTTTTTCCTAAATTTTATTTTAGAATAATTTAAATTTCGAATTGAAATTTAAATTTGCACAAGAAAATTTAAAATTCGACATTTTAATTTAAAATATTAATTTATAATTTGAAATTTCAAAATTTGCATTTTGAATTTTTAAATCAAAATTTAAATTTTCAATTTAAAGTCTAAAATCAAAATTTAAAAATTTAAAATTGAAAGGTAAAATTAAAAGTAAAAATTGCAATTTGAAATATCAAATCTAAAATCTACATTTTTAAATATTTATATTTTTGAACTTAAAATTTAAGATTAAAAAATAATATTTTGAAATTTGTCATTTGAAAAATTAAAAATTACATTTAATTTTAAATCTAGAATCAAAAAAGAATTTAAAATTTGAGTCCGAAATCAAAACAGCCGGGGAAATTTGCAAAATAATAGGGGATGCAACACGAGGACTTCACAGGGGGTCACCCATCCTAGTACTACTCTCGCCCAAGCACACGTAACTGCGGAGTTCTGATAGGATCCGGTGTTTTAGTGCTGGTATGATCGCATCCACCAACATTGTGCCGGCCGGCCCTCTTATGGCGCCGCTCCGCGCCCGGTTCGGCAAGACATTGCGCCGCTCCGCGCCCGGTTCTGATGGGATCCGGTGCTTTCGTGCTCGTGTTTTTTTTTTTCTTTTCTTTTCTTGTCTTGCTTTACTTTACCACCGAAATTCTTACTCTTTTATCGGAACAATTTACCGCTCGGGATCTCGACCTTGTCCCGGAATCGGCTCCTTCCTCCGCCCAGCGAGTAATCGGCGAAAAATCTACCGAGTGGCCGTGCGAACATTAAAAGAAGAAGAATAAGAAGAAGGCTCAACGTCCAATTTCGAGAAGCGGCAATAGTTTGGCCCGAATTGATTTTGCCTGAAGACTGTCGCGCGTTTGGCTGAGCTTAGACGGAAAGTTTTTTTTTTTAAAACAATTTGGTAAAAAATTTCTCTGTTCGCTAATAATATTATTTCCTAAATTTTATTTTAGAATAATTTAAATTTCGAATTGAAATTTAAATTTGCACAAGAAAATTTAAAATTCAACATTTTAATTTAAAATATTAATTTATAATTTGAAATTTCAAAATTTGCATTTTGAATTTTTAAATCAAAATTTAAATTTTCAATTTAAAGTCTAAAATCAAAATTTAAAAATTTAAAATTGAAAGGTAAAATTAAAAGTAAAAATTGCAATTTGAAATATCAAATCTGAAATCTACATTTTTAAATATTTATATTTTTGAACTTAAAATTTAAGATTAAAAAATAATATTTTCAAATTTGTCATTTGAAAAATTAAAAATTACATTTAATTTAAAATCTAGAATCAAAAAAGAATTTAAAATTTGAGTCCGAAAGCAAAACAGCCGGGGAAATTTGCAAAATAATAGGGGATGCAACACGAGGACTTCCCAGGGAGTCACCCATCCTAGTACTACTCTCGCCGAAGCACACTTAACTACGGAGTTCTAATAAGATCCGGTCTTTAGTGCTGGTATGATCGCATCCACCAACATTGTGCCGGCCGGCCCTCTTATGGCGCCGCTCCGCGCCCGGTTCGGCAAGACATTGCGCCGCTCCGCGCCCGGTTCTGATGGGATCCGGTGCTTTCGTGCTCGTGTATTTTTTTTTTCTTTTCTTTTCTTGTCTTGCTTTACTTTACCATCGAAATTCTAACTCTTTTATCGGAACAATTTACCGCTCGGGATCTCGACCTTGTCCCGGAATCGGCTCCTTCCTCCGCCCAGCGAGTAATCGGCGAAAATTCTACCAAGTGGCCGTGCGAACATTAAAAGAAGAAGAAGAAGATGAAGGCTCAACGTCCAATTTCGAGAAGCGGTAATAGTTTGGCCCGAATTGATTTTGCCTGAAGACTGTCGCGCGTTTGGCTGAGCTTAGACGGAAAGTTTATTTTTTAAAACAATTTCGTAAAAAATTTCTCTGTTCGCTAATAATATTTTTTCCTAAATTTTATTTTAGAATAATTTAAATTTCGAATTGAAATTTAAATTTGCACAAAAAAATTTAAAATTCGACATTTTAATTTAAAATATTAATTTACAATTTGAAATTTCAAAATTTGCATTTTGAATTTTTAAATCAAAATTTAAATTTTCAATTTAAAGTCTAAAATCAAAATTTAAAAATTTAAAATTGAAAGGTAAATTTAAAAGTAAAAATTGCAATTTGAAATATCAAATCTGAAATCTATATTTTTAAATATTTATATTTTTGAACTTAAAATTTAAGATTAAAAAATAATATTTTGAAATTTGTCATTTGAAAAATTAAAAATTACATTTAATTTTAAATCTAGAATCAAAAAAAAATTTAAAATTTGAGTCCGAAATCAAAACAGCCGGGGAAATTTGCAAAATAATGGGGGATGCAACACGAGGACTTCCCAGAGGGTCACCCATCCTAGTACTACTCTCAGCCTAGGACACTTAACTGCGAAGTTTTGATGGGATCCGGTGCTTTAGTGCTTGTATGATCGCATCCAACAATATTGTTCCAGCCGGCCCTCTTATGGCGCCGCTCCGCGCCCGGTTCGGCAAGACATTGCGCCGCTCCGCGACCGGTTCTGATGGGATCCGGTGCTTTCGTGCTCGTGTTTTTTTTTTTTCTTTTCTTTTCTTGTCTTGCTTTACTTTACCACCGAAATTCTGACTCTTTTATCGGAACAATTTACCGCTCGGGATCTCGACCTTGTCCCGGAATCGGCTCCTTCCTTCGCCCAGCGAGTAATCGGCGAAAAATCTACCGAGTGGCCGTGCGAACATTAAAAGAAGAAGAAGAAGAAGAAGGCTCAACGTCCAATTTCGAGAAGCGGCAATAGTTTGGCCCGAATTGATTTTGCCTGAAGACTATCGCGCGTTTGGCTGAGTTTAGACGGAAAGTTTATTTTTTAAAACAATTTGGTAAAAAATTTCTCTGTTCGCTAATAATATTTTTTCCTAAATTTTATTTTAGAATAATTTAAATTTCGAATTGAAATTTAAATTTGCACAAGAAAATTTAAAATTCGACATTTTAATTTAAAATTTCAAAATTTGCATTTTGAATTTTTAAATCAAAATTTAAATTTTCAATTTAAAGTCTAAAATCAAAATTTAAAAATTTAAAATTGAAAGGTAAAATTAAAAGTAAAAATTACAATTTGAAATATCAAATCTGAAATCTACATTTTTAAATATTTATATTTTTGAACTTAAAATTTAAGATTAAAAAATAATATTTTGAAATTTGTCATTTGAAAAATTAAAAATTACATTTAATTTTAAATCTAGAATCAAAAAAGAATTTAAAATTTGAGTCCGAAATCAAAACAGCCGGGGAAATTTTCAAAATAATAGGGGATGCAACACGAGGACTTCCCACGGGGTCACCCATCCAAGTACTACTATCGCCCAAGCACACTTAACTGCGGAGTTCTGATAAGATCCGGTGCTTTAGTGCTGGTATGATCGCATCCACCAGCATTATGCCGGCCGGCCCTCTTATGGCGCCGCTCCGCGCCCGGTTCTGATGGGATCCGGTGCTTTCGTGCTCGTGTTTTTTTTTTTCTTTTCTTTTCTTGTCTTGCTTTACTTTACCACCGAAATTCTAACTCTTTTATCGGAACAATTTACCGCTCGGGATCTCGACCTTGTCCCGGAATCGGCTCCTTCCTCCGCCAAGCGAGTAATCGGCGAAAAATCTACCGAGTGGCCGTGCGAACATTAAAAGAAGAAGAAGAAGAAGAAGGCTCAACGTCCAATTTCGAGAAGCGGCAATAGTTTGGCCCGAATTGATTTTGCCTGAAGACTGTCGCGCGTTTGGCTGAGCTTAGACGGAAAGTTTATTTTTTAAAACAATTTGGTAAAAAATTTCTCTGTTCGCTATTAATATTTTTTCCTAAATTTTATTTTAGAATAATTTAAATTTCGAATTGAAATTTAAATTTGCACAAGAAAATTTAAAATTCGACATTTTAATTTAAAATATTAATTTATAATTTGAAATTTCAAAATTTGCATTTTGAATTTTTAAATCAAAATTTAAATTTTCAATTTAAAGTCTAAAATCAAAATTTAAAAATTTAAAATTGAAAGGTAAAATTAAAAGTAAAAATTGCAATTTGAAATATCAAATCTGAAATCTACATTTTTAAATATTTATATTTTTGAACTTAAAATTTAAGATTAAAAAATAATATTTTGAAATTTGTCATTTGAAAAATTAAAAATTACATTTAATTTTAAATCTAGAATCAAAAAAGAATTTAAAATTTGAGTCCGAAATCAAAACAGCCGGGGAAATTTGCAAAATAATGGGGGATGCAACACGAGGACTTGCCAGGGGGTCACCCATCCTAGTACTACTCTCGCCCAAGCACACTTAACTGCGGAGTTCTGATGGGATCCGGTGCTTTAGTGCTGGTATGATCGCATCCACCAACATTGTGCCGGCCGGCCCTCTTATGGCGCCGCTCCGCGCCTGATTCGGCAAGACATTGCGACGCTCCGCGCCCGGTTCTGTTGGGATCCGGTGCTTTCGTGCTCGTATTTTTTTTTTTCTTTTCTTTTCTTGTCTTGTTTTACTTTACCACCGAAATTCTGACTCTTTTATCGGAACAATTTACCGCTCGGGATCTCGACCTTGTCCCGGAATCGGCTCCTTCCTCCGCCCAGCGAGTAATCGGCGAAAAATCTACCGAGTGGCCGTGCGAACATTAAAAGAAGAAGAAGAAGAAGAAGGCTCAACGTCCAATTTCGAGAAGCGGCAATAGTTTGGCCCGAATTGATTTTGCCTGAAGACTGTCGCGCGTTTGGCTGAGCTTAGACGGAAAGTTTATTTTTTAAAACAATTTGGTAAAAAATTTCTCTGTTCGCTAATAATATTATTTCCTAAATTTTATTTTAGAATAATTTAAATTTCGAATTGAAATTTAAATTTGCACAAGAAAATTTAAAATTCGACATTTTAATTTAAAATATTAATTTATAATTTGAAATTTCAAAATTTGCATTTTAAATTTTTAAATCAAAATTTAAATTTTCAATTTAAAGTCTAAAATCAAAATTTAAAAATTTAAAATTGAAAGGTAAAATTAAAAGTAAAAATTGCAATTTGAAATATCAAATCTGAAATCTACATTTTTAAATATTTATATTTTTGAACTTAAAATTTAAGATTAAAAAATAATATTTTGAAATTTGTCATTTGAAAAATTAAAAATTACATTTAATTTTAAATCTAGAATCAAAAAAGAATTTAAAATTTGAGTCCGAAATCAAAACAGCCGGGGAAATTTGCAAAATAATAGGGGATGCAACACGAGGACTTCCCACGGGGTCACCCATCCAAGTACTACTCTCGCCCAAGCACACTTAACTACGGTGTTCTGATAGGATCCGGTGCTTTAGTGCTGGTATGATCGCATCCACCAACATTGTGCCGACCGGCCCTCTTATGGCGCCGCTCCGCGCCCGGTTCGGCAAGACATTGCGCCGCTCCGCGCCCGGTTCTGATGGGATCCGGTGCTTTCGTGCTCGTGTTTTTTTTTTCTTTTCTTTTCTTGTCTTGCTTTACTTTACCACCGAAATTCTAACTCTTTTATCGGAACAATTTACCGCTCGGGATCTCGACCTTGTCCCGGAATCGGCTCCTTCCTCCGCCCAGCGAGTAATCGGCGAAAAATCTACCGAGTGGCCGTGCGAACATTAAAAGAAGAAGAAGAAGAAGAAGGCTCAACGTCCAATTTCGAGAAGCGGCAATAGTTTGGCCCGAATAGATTTTGCCTGAAGACTGTCGCGCGTTTGGCTGAGATTAGACGGAAAGTTTATTTTTTAAAACAATTTGGTAAAAAATTTCTCTGTTCGCTAATAATATTATTTCCTAAATTTTATTTTAGAATAATTTAAATTTCGAATTGAAATTTAAATTTGCACAAGAAAATTTAAAATTCGACATTTTAATTTAAAATATTAATTTATAATTTGAAATTTCAAAATTTGCATTTTGAATTTTTAAATCAAAATTTAAATTTTCAATTTAAAGTTTAAAATCAAAATTTAAAAATTTAAAATTGAAAGGTAAAATTAAAAGTAAAAATTGCAATTTGAAATATCAAATCTGAAATCTACATTTTTAAATATTTATATTTTTGAACTTAAAATTTAAGATTAAAAAATAATATTTTGAAATTTGTCATTTGAAAAATTAAAAATTACATTTAATTTTAAATCTAGAATCAAAAAAGAATTTAAAATTTGAGTACGAAATCAAAACAGCCGGGGAAATTTGCAAAATAATGGGGGATGCAACACGAGGACTTGCCAGGGGGTCACCCATCCTAGTACTACTCTCGCCCAAGCACACTTAACTGCGGAGTTCTGATGGGATCCGGTGCTTTAGTGCTGGTATGATCGCATCCAACAACATTGTGCCGGCCGGCCCTCTTATGGCGCCGCTCCGCGCCCGGTTCGGCAAGACATTGCGCCGCTCCGCGCCCGGTTCTGATGGGATCCGGTGCTTTCGTGCTCGTGTTTTTTTTTTTTCTTTTCTTTTCTTGTCTTGCTTTACTTTACCACCGAAATTCTGACTCTTTTATCGGAACAATTTACCGCTCGGGATCTCGACCTTGTCCCGGAATCGGCTCCTTCCTCCGCCCAGCGAGTAATCAGCGAAAAATCTACCGAGTGGCCGTGCGAACATTAAAAGAAGAAGAAGAAGAAGAAGGCTCAACGTCCAATTTCGAGAAGCGGTAATAGTTTGGCCCGAATTGATTTTGCCAGAAGACTGTCGCGCGTTTGGCTGTGCTTAGACGGAAAGTTTATTTTTTAAAACAATTTTGTAGAAACTCAAAAATTTTGTAATCTAATAAAAAGGAAAATAATAAAAGCCAGGTTGAATTTTGGATCTTAAAAGCACGAGTAGCCTCAGTGCCCCTTTTCTGCAGTGTAAATTGCACAGTTAATGGGCCAGAAATGTCACTTTTCAATTCGAGCTTTTGGGATTGTTGGTTGGAGTCAACGACCCGACATTTGGGATTTTGGGGCACATAGGCCCGGTGGCATACCGGTTGTCGTTACTGCCAAACCTCGATACGGAGGCTGGCACGGGAGGGAAAGAAACTCCGCAACTGGACAATCCCTTATGTAAAGTTGGCCTTTGTGAGGTGCTAGTATTTTTCTGCGATAGAGTGCGGAAAAAGAAAGCCGACGGCGCGATCGGATCTGAAATCCGATATCGGGATCTTCCGGAACGGAATTCAAAGTGATACGGTGATTAGTCGTGCATCGAAATCCGTGCAAAATATCTTGCACCCGTTAGAGATAAGGTGGGTTATCTCGTAGGGGATAATTAATTAGTTAATTAATTATCCCAGACGGAAAATAATAATTCTCTTACGTACAATTTAAAAGGGGAATTAATTAAAGGGAATTAATTAAAGATTTAATACGAGCTATATAAGGGATCCCGATTAAAGAAAAGAAAGAAAGAAAGAAAGAAAAACCCTAATCGGTGAGAAGAGAAAAAAGAAAAGAAAAGACGGAACCCTAACCGGAGGAGAAAATAAGGAAAGAGGGAGAAAGCGGAGGAACCCGATCGCCCCGATTGACGTCCGGAGACCGGAAGAACGAGACGCCATCGTCTACGGGGAGCGGATCCGGGTCTCCAACGCCGAAAGGAAACAAGATCGGTTCTTTAATTCCGATAGATTGAGGTTAGTGGTCGTTAATCCTTTTGTAGAATTAATCGGGGGTTTTCCGTGTTCTTATAAGGTTGTTTTAATCGGTACATCGATCACGGATTTTTGTCGGGGTTTTGATCAACACTTTATTCTCGTTCTTGATCGGGTGTGATCGATGATTTTTATCGGATTTAATTGGTGGTTTTAATCGGTTTCTTTTTATCGGACCTCCGATCGACGTGTTGGTTGTTCGTGGATCAACGTTTTAGCCGTTAGATTTACCGCGGATTTATTCGGAGATTTTTTTGGGGATGTTTCGTTGGAACGTAGTAGGTTAACGGGAGGCCGCCGCCGCCGTTGTTAAACGGGAGGCCGCCGCCGTCGTTACCATGGTCGCGGGGTCTTCGCCGGAGTCGCACGGGAGCGAAAACGGAGAAGAAATCGCGAAACGGGAGCGAAAACGGCGAAGAAAACCGCGAAATTAGGGTTTACTGTGCTTGTCCGTACAGCATGGTCCACGGGTCCAGGCGTGCACCCGGTGCATGCCCGCAGCGTCGGAAGCACCAGACCCGGTGCACGGTTTCGTGCACCGGCCCGGCCCAAGGCGCGCGGTGCACGCCTCATGCGTGCACCCGGCGCACGCGCTTGCGGCCGAAGGGCAAGGACCCGGTGCACGCTCGGGTCGTGCACCGGCCCGGCCCGAGAAGCGCGGTGCACGCTTTCTGCGTGCACCCGGCGCATGCCGCCGCCGCCTGATGCCATAAACCCGGTCCACGCTTGCTCCTGTGCACCATCCGACAGCCTAAAGTTCGGTAGCTCCGTTTTTGCCCGTTTTTCCACCGTTTTGAGCGCCGTTTTCGCCGTCTGGATCATTATTTCCGTGGTTTTCTTGGCATGGCCACCTAGGATCTTTTTGGTCACTGTCGTGACGTCGGGATGGGTATGTGTGAGTCCTTTACTGATCATAATTACTGTTACAGGGCCCAGTTGTTCAGCACCAGCCTCCCAATAGCTGCGCCGGAGTTCGTGGATCTGCCTTCATCCAGGTGGGTTAGCTTCGGCCCGGGCTAGCTTTTTGGCCCTCTGGTTGCTTTAGTCCAGTCGGACCCCTGTTTTTGATTTCCCCGCTGATTATATGACCTATCTTGACATATCATGATGTCACTGTTGACATTGACCTGATTAGACCTGTGATTGAGATTTCTGGTCACGATCAGCTGATTAACATATACATACTCCCTGATTATTCCTGACTGATCCTGATTGATTGAGATATAGATTTGCATGATTAGATGATACCTGTTGATTCCTGTCATTGAGACATTTCTTGATATACCTCGATATGCATGATTGATTGATCCTGATTGATAGACATTACTCGATATACATGATTGATTGATTTCGATGGATAGATATAGACATATGATTCCCTGTTGGGAGTTCGGCGTGTGCCGACTACTCGGTCACTAGACCGTGAGATTGATCATTGTGACTTGCCATGCACTGCTGTACTTCACGAACATTGCCGGGGTCGCTCCCCGTGGCTATTGTTCTTTACCGGTAAAGTGGTCTGGAGGAAGGACCCGTGAGCCCCAGATAGCACATATGGGTGCGGGGTTATGTCAGTGGGATAGGTGCAGAGAGTGGTATGAGCCATGAGGTCCCCGTGACCAATAATGGCATTGGTTGGGTGCTTGATATTCTTGTGATTGATGCATAGATTATGTACTCCCATGTTCTAGCATGCTTTTCAGTATCTATTCCTGTTCTGTTATATTGGATTGGTTCTGGTATTTTCCGTACCTGTATATGTACTGTCACTTGATTATGCTTCATGCCAGTTCATTTCATATGCCAGCTTATGATTGATTACTTGCCTAGTTAGCTTATCTGTGGATTTTGATTATGAGTGGACGTTTATGTTTTCCAGCATGTATGATCTACAGTTTTATGATTGATTCCAGTATACTTACCTGCAGTTCTTATTCTGATTACTAGTAGACCTCTATGCTTTCCAGCTTTTCCTGTTGACTCTTACTATCCGCAGATTTTAGTACCCAGTAGGTACGATTAGCTGAAGCTCGGCTCGTCGTGCCCACTGGGATGCACTCCGGTGTATCTCACACCCTCGGGTGACTGTTGTAGGTCCGTCGGGTGGTGAGATGTCGGGATCCAGTGAGCCGATTACGATAGAGCTATCCCCATGAACATTGTATATCGACGACTTCGGCAGACATTTACTTTCCGCATTTCATTCCAGTTTATCGTGAGTTAGACATTTTAAACTGATGATGTAATAACTTAATTTTGACTATTCCTGCTGAGTAGATTAGATTAGTTACTGATATATCTGTTGATCTCTGATGATGATTTTTAGCCGTGCATGTATAGGGGAGTCTTTGTCCTTGGGATAAAGAGTCTTCTATACCTGTGGCGGTCTGTTGCGCCCAGTTTGCAAACTCTGATTTCAAAAAAAAAAATTTCAGACTTGATTTTTAAAACTCGGGGCGTGACAGATTAGATGGTATCAGAGAATAGGAAGACGATGCCTAGGTTTGGTTAGGAACGAACCCTAGGATGACTTGTGTTCACGAGAGAGCGCAGGGTATTGGCATATTGGTTTGGAGCTCAGGTGTGTTTCACCCAGTTGAGTCTCGTTGTATTGGTTATTAGTCGTACGCACTCTGGTTTTGGGGATCGTTGTTAGTGCAGGGTTAGCCGCGGTTTTGGTTGCGGCCGTGGGCTTGATTGTTTCAGTGGAGCCAGAGAGCTCAGATCAGTTACAGTACTTGTGGTTGAAAGATTGACCACCGTTCTTGTCGTAATCATCCAGCTGATGGCACAGCAGTAGATGACTGCTAATATTGCACTGGCCTCACAGTTTGCTTAGAGGTTGAACAAGTTGTTGATCCTTCAGTGTCCCCGTGTCATAATTCAGTAGCCTATGGGCCCGATGGTAACCCTGTTTTTGGATAGATTCAAATTGGCCGCACCTTTTGCACGGATTTCGTGGACCGACGTGGAGTCTCCTATGAGTTAGTCACGGCGATATTTATGACCACAAGGTGGTAGTGATCCTTGATAAAGATTATGTCTTTAGCATGGAGACTGTGTTGGGAGGTATGTGATATACCTTCTGATGAGAGTTGTGTCCCCAACTAGATGTTGGCGACAGATCTATGGTATTTCGCTTTTCTTTTGGTAAGCACGTTGGCTGCAGACAACGTACTGTCGAAAGAACTGAGGAAATACTCTGCCCTGTAATGGGGAGTATCAGATTGGGTTTAAATTGGTAGCCTTAGAGTTGTCGATACCTTGCGACTGATTTTGTAACCCTCGAATAAAACCTTTTTTTTAAGTTGTAAGTTTCAGGGACGAAACTTCTTTTAAGTTGTAAGTGATGTAGAAACTCAAAAATTTTGTAATCTAATAAAAAGGAAAATAATAAAAGCCAGGTTGAATTTTGGATCTTAAAAGCACGAGTAGCCTCAGTGCCCCTTTTCTGCAGTGTAAATTGCACAGTTAATGGGCCAGAAATGTCACTTTTCAATTCGAGCTTTTGGGATTGTTGGTTGGAGTCAACGACCCGACATTTGGGATTTCGGGGCACATAGGCCCGGTGGCATACCGGTTGTCGTTACTGCCAAACCTCGATACGGAGGCTGGCACGGGAGGGAAAGAAACTCCGCAACTGGACAATCCCTTATGTAAAGTTGGCCTTTGTGAGGTGCTAGTATTTTTCTGCGATAGAGTGCGGAAAAAGAAAGCCGACGGCGCGATCGGATCTGAAATCCGATATCGGGATCTTCCGGAACGGAATTCAAAGTGATACGGTGATTAGTCGTGCATCGAAATCCGTGCAAAATATCTTGCACCCGTTAGAGATAAGGTGGGTTATCTCGTAGGGGATAATTAATTAGTTAATTAATTATCCCAGACGGAAAATAATAATTCTCTTACGTACAATTTAAAAGGGGAATTAATTAAAGGGAATTAATTAAAGATTTAATACGAGCTATATAAGGGATCCCGATTAAAGAAAAGAAAGAAAGAAAGAAAGAAAAACCCTAATCGGTGAGAAGAGAAAAAAGAAAAGAAAAGACGGAACCCTAACCGGAGGAGAAAATAAGGAAAGAGGGAGAAAGCGGAGGAACCCGATCGCCCCGATTGACGTCCGGAGACCGGAAGAACGAGACGCCATCGTCTACGGGGAGCGGATCCGGGTCTCCAACGCCGAAAGGAAACAAGATCGGTTCTTTAATTCCGATAGATTGAGGTTAGTGGTCGTTAATCCTTTTGTAGAATTAATCGGGGGTTTTCCGTGTTCTTATAAGGTTGTTTTAATCGGTACATCGATCACGGATTTTTGTCGGGGTTTTGATCAACACTTTATTCTCGTTCTTGATCGGGTGTGATCGATGATTTTTATCGGATTTAATTGGTGGTTTTAATCGGTTTCTTTTTATCGGACCTCCGATCGACGTGTTGGTTGTTCGTGGATCAACGTTTTAGCCGTTAGATTTACCGCGGATTTATTCGGAGATTTTTTTGGGGATGTTTCGTTGGAACGTAGTAGGTTAACGGGAGGCCGCCGCCGCCGTTGTTAAACGGGAGGCCGCCGCCGTCGTTACCATGGTCGCGGGGTCTTCGCCGGAGTCGCACGGGAGCGAAAACGGAGAAGAAATCGCGAAACGGGAGCGAAAACGGCGAAGAAAACCGCGAAATTAGGGTTTACTGTGCTTGTCCGTACAGCATGGTCCACGGGTCCAGGCGTGCACCCGGTGCATGCCCGCAGCGTCGGAAGCACCAGACCCGGTGCACGGTTTCGTGCACCGGCCCGGCCCAAGGCGCGCGGTGCACGCCTCATGCGTGCACCCGGCGCACGCGCTTGCGGCCGAAGGGCAAGGACCCGGTGCACGCTCGGGTCGTGCACCGGCCCGGCCCGAGAAGCGCGGTGCACGCTTTCTGCGTGCACCCGGCGCATGCCGCCGCCGCCTGATGCCATAAACCCGGTCCACGCTTGCTCCTGTGCACCATCCGACAGCCTAAAGTTCGGTAGCTCCGTTTTTGCCCGTTTTTTCCACCGTTTTGAGCGCCGTTTTCGCCGTCTGGATCATTATTTCCGTGGTTTTCTTGGCATGGCCACCTAGGATCTTTTTGGTCACTGTCGTGACGTCGGGATGGGTATGTGTGAGTCCTTTACTGATCATAATTACTGTTACAGGGCCCAGTTGTTCAGCACCAGCCTCCCAATAGCTGCGCCGGAGTTCGTGGATCTGCCTTCATCCAGGTGGGTTAGCTTCGGCCCGGGCTAGCTTTTTGGCCCTCTGGTTGCTTTAGTCCAGTCGGACCCCTGTTTTTGATTTCCCCGCTGATTATATGACCTATCTTGACATATCATGATGTCACTGTTGACATTGACCTGATTAGACCTGTGATTGAGATTTCTGGTCACGATCAGCTGATTAACATATACATACTCCCTGATTATTCCTGACTGATCCTGATTGATTGAGATATAGATTTGCATGATTAGATGATACCTGTTGATTCCTGTCATTGAGACATTTCTTGATATACCTCGATATGCATGATTGATTGATCCTGATTGATAGACATTACTCGATATACATGATTGATTGATTCCGATGGATAGATATAGACAGATGATTCCCTGTTGGGAGTTCGGCGTGTGCCGACTACTCGGTCACTAGACCGTGAGATTGATCATTGTGACTTGCCATGCACTGCTGTACTTCACGAACATTGCCGGGGTCGCTCCCCGTGGCTATTGTTCTTTACCGGTAAAGTGGTCTGGAGGAAGGACCCGTGAGCCCCAGATAGCACATATGGGTGCGGGGTTATGTCAGTGGGATAGGTGCAGAGAGTGGTATGAGCCATGAGGTCCCCGTGACCAATAATGGCATTGGTTGGGTGCTTGATATTCTTGTGATTGATGCATAGATTATGTACTCCCATGTTCTAGCATGCTTTTCAGCATCTATTCCTGTTCTGTTATATTGGATTGGTTCTGGTATTTTCCGTACCTGTATATGTACTGTCACTTGATTATGCTTCATGCCAGTTCATTTCATATGCCAGCTTATGATTGATTACTTGCCTAGTTAGCTTATCTGTGGATTTTGATTATGAGTGGACGTTTATGTTTTCTAGCATGTATAATCTACAGTTTTATGATTGATTCCAGTATACTTACCTGCAGTTCTTATTCTGATTACTAGTAGACCTCTATGCTTTCCAGCTTTTCCTGTTGACTCTTACTATCCGAAGATTTTAGTACCCAGTAGGTACGATTAGCTGAAGCTCGGCTCGTCGTGCCCACTGGGATGCACTCCGGTGTATCTCACACCCTCGGGTGACTGTTGTAGGTCCGTCGGGTGGTGAGATGTCGGGATCCAGTGAGCCGATTACGATAGAGCTATCCCCATGAACATTGTATATCGACGACTTCGGCAGACATTTACTTTCCGCATTTCATTCCAGTTTATCGTGAGTTAGACATTTTAAACTGATGATGTAATAACTTAATTTTGACTATTCCTGCTGAGTAGATTAGATTAGTTACTGATATATCTGTTGATCTCTGATGATGATTTTTAGCCGTGCATGTATAGGGGAGTCTTTGTCCTTGGGATAAAGAGTCTTCTATACCTGTGGCGGTCTGTTACGCCCAGTTTGCAACTCTGATTTCAAAAAAAAAAATTTCAGACTTGATTTTTAAAACTCGGGGCGTGACAGATTTGGTAAAAAATTTCTCTGTTCGCTAATAATATTTTTTCCTAAATTTTATTTTAGAATAATTTAAATTTCGAATTGAAATTTAAATTTGCACAAGAAAATTTAAAATTCGACATTTTAATTTAAATATTAATTTATAATTTGAAATTTCAAAATTTGCATTTTGAATTTTAAATCAAAATTTAAATTTTCAATTTAAAGTCTAAAATCAAAATTTAAAAATTTAAAATTGAAAGGTAAAATTAAAAGTAAAAATTGCAATTTGAAATATCAAATCTGAAATCTACATTTTTAAATGTTTATATTTTTGAACTTAAAATTTAAGATTAAAAAATAATATTTTGAAATTTGTCATTTGAAAAATTAAAAATTACATTTAATTTTAAATCTAGAATCAAAAAAGAATTTAAAATTTGAGTCCGAAATCAAAACAGACGAGGAAATTGCAAAATAATAGAGGATGCAACACGAGGACTTCCCAGGGGGTCACCGATCCTAGTACTACTCTCGCCCAAGCTCACTTAACTGCAGAGTTCTGTTGGGATCCGGTGCTTTAGTGCTGGTATGATCGCATCCAACAACATTGTGCCGGCCGGCCCTCTTATGGCGCCGCTCCGCGCCCGGTTCGGCAAGACATTGCGCCACTCCGCGCCCGGTTCTGATGGAATCCAGTGCTTTCGTGCTCGTGTTTTTTTTTTTCTTTTCTTTTCTTGTCTTGCTTTACTTTACCACCGAAATTCTGACTCTTTTATCGGAACAATTTACCGCTCGGGATCTCGACCTTATCCCGGAATCGGCTCCTTCCTCCGCCCCAGCGAGTAATCGGCGAAAATCTAACGAGTGGCCGTGCGAACATTAAAAGAAGAAGAAGAAGAAGAAGGCTCAACGTCTAATTTCGAGAAGCGGCAATAGTTTGGCCCGAATTGATTTTGCCTGAAGACTGTCGCGCGTTTGGCTGAGCTTAGACGGAAAGTTTATTTTTTAAAACAATTTGGTAAAAAATTTCTCTGTTCGCTAATAATATTTTTTCCTAAATTTTATTTTAGAATAATTTAAATTTCTAATTGAAATTTAAATTTGCACAAGAAAATTTAAAATTTGACATTTTAATTTAAAATAGTAATTTATAATTTGAAATTTCAAAATTTGCATTTTGAATTTTTAAATCAAAATGCAAATTTTCAATTTAAAGTCTAAATCAAATTTAAAAATGTAAAATTGAAAGGTAAAATGAAAAGTAAAAATTGCAATTTGAAATATCAAATCTGAAATCTACATTTTTAAATATTTATATTTTGAACTTAAAATTAAGATTAAAAATAATATTTTGAAATTGCCATTTGAAAAATTAAAAATTACATTTAATTTTAAATCTAGAATCAAAAAAGAATTTAAATTTGAGTCCGAAATCAAAACAGTCGGGGAAATTTGCAAAATAATGGGGGATGCAACACGAGGACTTCCCAAGGGGGTCAACCATCCTAGTACTACTCTCCGCCTAAGCACACTTAACTCCAGAGTTCTGTTGGGATCCGGGTGGTTAGTGCTGGTATGATCGCATCCGACAATATTGTGCCGGCCGGCCCTCTTATGGCGCCGCTCCGCGCCCAGTTCGGCAAGACATTGCGCCGCTCCGCGCCCGGTTCTGATGGATCCGGTGCTTTCGTGCTCGTGTTTTTTTTTTTCTTTTCTTTTCTTGTCTTGCTTTACTTACCACCGAAATTTCTGACTCTTTTATCGGAACAATTTACAGCTCGGGATCTCGACCTTGTCCCGGAATCGGCTCCTTCCTCCGCCCAGCGAGTAATCGGCGAAAAATCTACCGAGTGGCCGTGCGAACATTAAAAGAAGAAGAAGAAGAAGAAGGCTCAACGTCAATTCGAGAAGCGGTAATAGTTTGGCCCGAATTGATTTTGCCAGAATACTGTCGCGCGTTTGGCTGAGCTTAGACGAAAAGTTTATTTTTTAAAATAATTTGGTAAAAAATTTCTCTGTTCGCTAATAATATTTTTTCCTAAATTTTTTTTAGAATAATTTAATTTCGAATTGAAATTTAAATTTGCACAAGAAAATTTAAAATTCGACATTTTAATTTAAAATATTAATTTATAATTTGAAATTTCAAAATTTGCATTTTGAATTTTAAATCAAAATTTATATTTTCAATTTAAAGTCTAAAATCAAAATTTAAAAATTTAAATTGAAAGGTAAAATTAAAGTAAAAATTGCAATTTGAAATATCAAATCTGAAATCTACATTTTTAAATATTTATATTTTGAACTTAAAATTTAAGATTAAAAAATAATATTTGAAATTGCCATTTGAAAAATTAAAAATTACATTTAATTTTAAATCTAGAATCAAAAAAGAATTTAAAATTTGAGTCCGAAATCAAACAGCCGGGGAAATTTGCAAAATAATAGGGGATGCAACACGAGGACTTCCCAGGAGGTCACCCATCCTAGTACTACTACTCCGCCCAAGCACACTTAACTGCGGAGTCCTGATGGATCCGATGCTTTAGTGCTGGTATGATCGCATCCGACAACATTGTGCCGGCCGGCCCTCTTATGGCGCCGTTCAGCGCCCGGTTCGGCAAGACATTGCGCCGCTCTGCGCCAGGTTCTGATGGGATCCGGTGCTTTCGTGCTCGTGTTTTTTTTTTTCTTTTCTTTCTTGTCTTGCTTTACTTTACCACCGAAATTCTAACTCTTTATCGGAACAATTTACCGCTCGGGATCACGACCTTGTCCCGGAATCGGCTCCTTCCTCCGCCAGCGTAAGTAAGCGGCGAGAACGTTAAATTCTACCGCGTGGCCGGGGAAATTTGTTGCGAATCCTATTATAAGAAGTTCTGATAAGTGAAATCGCATCCAAAAAATTGAAGACAGAAGGCTTTACTTTACCCCGAATTTCTAAAGAACAATTTACCGCTCGGGAATTTCGG
>JAQNDB010003951.1:0-26415 GCA_029204045.2 Tillandsia leiboldiana | reverse complement strand
CTTTCTTTTCCCTTTGTTTTGCATGAGTCCTCTGCGGGAGGTTGCGGGACCCTCTTCCCTGGACCCGAGGTAGAGGACGTCGTTGACTAGCTAGCTGTTTCCCCTGACCCTGAGGTTGATAGATTTGGATGTATCCCGGTACATCAGACTGTTGTATCCCTTTTATTTTTGGGTCTGGGATTCGGGCCAGATGGCTGTATTTTATTTGTGAGCTGGGAGAGACATTTGTACATTTTTGAGAGCTATGGGTATTTTTCTTTTCTGCCTTATGAGATTGTACTAGTTGTACGTTAGCTCTGTTATGCTCTTTTATTTTATCTAGCTATCTGAGCAGGTTACCAGGCTTCGTGTACACGGAAAATCCGAGTGCACGGGGATCTGTAGACGAGCCGGGTTCTGGTTACACCCGGGGCGTGACAGATTAAGATGGTATCAAGCTTAGGGATAGGTCAGTTGGGACTTAGGAAACCCTAGGCTTTTGGCAGGGCCCCTAGGATGGCAGGGGCGCGAGTGACGCGATATTTGCGAAAGTCGCAATTTATTATTAACTTTTCCTGTGAGTGTGAGAGGGAGTGGCATATCCTATTTCTGGTAGACTATTATGTTGGCTGCAGACAACATAAGGTTACAGAAATAGGGGGATGTCCATGGCTTTCGCTGGATTGGGATCGAGGAGTGCTTTTGTTTACTGACTCGTGGTCTTGTGTGGCAGGATGCCTCCTAGGCGGCAGATCCCTACTCGGGGTACTCCTACACCTCCGGAGGAGCCGGAGCAGTCCGGGCCTTCGGAGATTAGTGAGCTTAGGGCCATGGTGGCCCAGTTGGCGGAGAGCCACCGCCGTCAGGAGCAGAAGGTTTGATCAGTTGCTTGCCCAGGTTAGGGCACCTCCCCCTACTACTGTAGAGCCCCTATACCACCTGTTGTACCACCGGCTATTCCACCAGTCCCTACGGCACCGTCGTCGAGCAGTGGGGCCCAGGGGATGTTCAGGCCGTTGACCCCGGCGGAGGAGCGGGAGTTTGCTGACAAGCTCTCACAGTTTTGCAAGCGAGGACCGCCTAGGTTCTCAGGGCGGAGCACACACCCGTGGGAGATAGGATTATGGCTGGCAGCATGGAGAAGTTATTTCAGGACTTCTTCATTGACCATAGATACAGAGTGCATATGGCAGTACACTGTCTAGAGGGGGATGCAGATGCCTGGTGGCGTCGGGTTGAGCCCTTGGAGTTTCAGATTACCCGGCAGCTGCCTTGGTCAGAGTTTCGACGGATGATCCTGGACACCTATTTCTCCACGAGCGTGAAGAAAAAGATTGAGGATGACTTGAAGAATCTACAGCAAGGTGATCGGGCTGTATGGGATTATTTTCAGGAGTTCACGCAGTTGCTCAACTGCGTGCCCTATGTTGCCAGGGATGGGCCGCACCAGGTAGAGCTTTTTGAGACGGGCCTTCGCCCAGAGATTTATACCTTATGCACGACCAGAGGCTTTAGACCTTATCAGAGGCAGTGGATCATGCACAGTGGGTCGAGAGGGGAGACCACGTTGTCGCTAGACGTGGAGGCTTGGTCGCTCAGGGTTCTGAGAGGAAGCGACCAGCGCCAGATGATGGGGACAGGCCAGTTCCTGGAGGCCGCCCCGACCGACCACCGGCCTCAGTTTACGGGCTGTGGGCGCTCGGAGCGGCGAGGGTCCTGGGGGATCCCAGAGGCCCCCGCAGCATCAGCAGCAGCAGCCCCAGCGACAGCAGCAGCATTCGCGATCAGCAGAGGTCGCAGTCTCGACAGCAGGGGTCACAGCGGCAGAGGCAGCAGCAGCAGCAGTCGAGGCAGTCTCAGTCGGCGGTCAGGTGCATCTTTTGCAAGGGGACAGCACCCGTCGGATACTGGTGATCAGAGGTTTTGGCCGCTGTTATCGGTGTGGACAGTCTGGCCACATTCGTGCTACTTGCCCTTTCTCGGCATCGCCCGGCTCCTTGCTCAGCATCAGCCCCTTCGGCGCCCCAACAGCGGCCTTATGCTCCACGAGTAGGGCTCCTTCTTCGCATCCTGCAGACTACAGACCCCCGGCACAGAGTGGGCGTGTTTACGCCGCCCAGGTAGAGGACTCCGCAGCAGCCGACCACGTGGTGGCAGGTATCACTTTACTTTTTGGTACTAGAGCTCGCACTTTATTTGATACCGGTGTATCACATTCTTTTATCAGTAGATCATTTGCATCATCCTATGGATTAGAGTTAGGTCGGTTGCCACATGCATTAGAGGTACGGATTCCTGAGCATACATTGCATGTAGAGGAGTGTTGTTGGTCTTGCCCTGTACAGCTTGAGTCTTGGGTTTTGCCAGCGGACCTTATGGTCCTTAGTCAGCTGCGAGATTTTGACATTGTACTGGGGGTGGATTGGCTGGCCCGCTATTTCGCCGCGATTGACTGCGCCGGCGAGGACAGTTACTTTTAGCGAGCCAGGCCAGGAGGTGTTCGTTTACCAGGGGGTGCCAGAGTGCTTTCTTTGCCTCTGTGGTTTCGACTTCTCGGGCGAGGCAGATGATGCGCAGTGGCTGCGTAGCCTTTTTGGCTTGTGTGGTAAAGGAGCCTACGGCGGCACCGGGACTCACGGATATCCCTATCGTCCATGAGTTCCCGGACGTGTTTCCACCGGAGTTGACTTGTATGCCGCCGGATAGGGAGGTCGAGTTTTGGATTGACGTAGTCCCAGGAACTGCGCCAATCTCTAAGGCTCCTTACCGGATGGCACCGGCTGAGTTGCGAGAGTTAAAGGCGCAACTTCAGGATTTAATGGATAAAGGCTTTGTGAGGCCAAGTGTTTCGCCTTGGGGAGCACCGGTGCTATTTGTGAAGAAGAAAGATGGATCACTTCGACTGTGTGTTGATTATCGAGAGCTGAATAAAGTGACCATCAAGAACAAGTACCCTTTGCCGCGCATCGATGATCTATTTGATCAGCTGCAAGGGTCTTGTGTCTTCTCCAAGATTGACTTACAGTCTGGTTACCACCAACTGAAGGTGAAGGCCGAGGACATCCCGAAGACGGCATTCAGGACGCGGTACGGGCATTATGAGTTTACCGTCATGCCTTTTGGATTGACTAATACCCCTGCTGCTTTTATGGATTTAATGAATAGGATTTTCGGCCATATCTGGATCGATTCGTGGTGGTGTTTATTGATGATATCCTGATCTATTCACGGAGTGATGCAGAGCACGAGGAGCATCTGAGGATTGTGCTGCAACTTCTCTGGGAAAAGAAGTTGTATGCCAAACTATCTAAGTGCGAATTTTGGCTTAGAGAGGTCACCTTTTTGGGGCATGTGATCTCCGCCGCAGGAGTGACCGTGGACCCGGCGAAGATTGAGGCAGTCCGGGATTGGCCTCGACCAACGACGGTATCTGAGGTTCGCAGTTTTATGGGCTTAGCCGGATACTACCGTCGGTTTGTGGAAGGTTTTGCGAAACTTTCCACACCCCTCACTCGTCTGACTCGTAAAGGGATTAAGTTTATTTGGAGTGAGGATTGCCAGAGGAGCTTTGAGGAATTAAAGAACAGATTGATGTCGCTCCTATCCTTTCCCTCCCTATTATGGGAAAGGATATGTGATTTATAGTGATGCATCGCACAATGGACTTGGATGCGTGCTGATGCAGGAGGGTAGAGTGATCGCGTATGCCTCTCGGCAGCTAAAAGATTATGAAAAGAACTACCCCACCCATGACTTGGAGCTTGCTGCAGTGGTTTTTGCATTGAAGTTGTGGCGCCATTATCTGTATGGGGAGCACTGCGAGATTTACACAGATCACAAGAGCTTGAAATACTTGTTCACACAGAAGGAGCTCAACTTGAGGCAACGCCGATGGTTAGAATTATTAAGGATTATGATGTGGATATACTCTACCATCCCGGCAAGGCCAACGTGGTTGCTGATGCCTTGAGCAGGAGAGCAGTGCAGAGCTTATCTTTGATGATCACCGATCAGGCGCCACTACGTGAGCAGATGAGGCGGTTAGAGCTCGAGGTTGTATCCCCTGGGGTCTCTGCGCGACTTATGACTCTAGTCGTACAGTCCACTCTGTTGGACAGGATTCGGGAGAGACAGAGTGAGGACCCCCACTTGTTGAGGGTTCGAGAGCAGATTTAGACGGACTCGGCAGGGGATTTTTCAGTTGATGCTTCGGGAGTACTTCGGTACAGGGACCGAGCTTGCGTGCCCATGGATACAGAGATTCGAGAGCAGATCTTGAGGGAGGCCCACTATACACCTTATACCATCCATCCTGGGGGGACTAAGATGTATAGGGACCTCAAGGCACAGTTCTGGTGGAACGGGATGAAAAGAGACATTGGGAGGTTTGTAGCACATTGCTTAATTTGTCAGCAAGTAAAGGCTGAGCATCGTGTACCTGCTGGCAAGTTGCAGAGCCTCCCAATCCCTGAATGGAAATGGGAACATGTTACCATGGATTTTGTTACCGGGTTGCCGAGGGCACAGTCAGGAGCAGACGCGATCTGGGTAGTCGTGGACAGACTCACCAAATCCGCTCACTTTTTACCGGTACAGGTGACTTGGCCACTAGACCGACTGGCACAGCTGTATTTAGACGAGGTAGTGAGGTTGCATGGCGTGCCTACCTCCATTGTATCTGATCGAGATTCGAGGTTTGTTTCGCGCTTTTGGAGGAGTCTACAGGCCACTTTGGGGACGCAGCTAAGTTTCAGCACGGCTTTTCACCCACAGACAGACGGACAGTCAGAACGGACTATACAGATTCTTGAGGACATGCTCCGGGCTTGCACGCTAGACTTTGGAGGAGGATGGGTGCGACACTTATCACTGGCAGAGTTTGCGTACAACAATAGCTTTCAAGCGAGCATCCAGATGGCTCCGTTCGAAGCATTGTATGGACGCAAGTGTCGTTCCCCACTTTATTGGAGCGATGTGGGTGAAAGACGGACTTTGGGTCCAGAGTTGTTGCGAGAGGCAGAGGATAAAGTCAGGATAATCAGACAACATCTTCAGACAGCTCAGAGCAGACAGAGGAGCTACGCCGATGTGCGGAGGCGAGACCTTGAGTTTGGGGTTGGAGATCATGTCTTTTTGAAGGTTTCGCCTTCAAAGGGTATCCGGAGATTTGGGATTCGTGGGAAACTGAGCCCTCGTTATATTGGACCTTTTGAGGTATTGGAGCGCATAGGGCCAGTTGCCTACAGGCTTGCACTCCCCCCCAGGCTTTCTGGTGTTCACGATGTATTCCATGTATCGACCCTGAGGAAGTATGTTCATGATCCGTCACAGATCATCGATTTCACCCCACTGGAGATTGCTGAGGATCTGAGCTTTGTTGAGCGGCCATCGAGGATCTTGGACCGCGAGGTTAGAGAGCTGCGCAGCCGGGCCATCCCTTATGTGAAGATCCTCTGGAGCGGTCGTGATGAGCGCGAGGCTACCTGGGAGCTAGAGTCAGCGATGTTGGATGCTTACCCCTATTTGTTCGAGGCCCCGGCTTGAGGTATGGCTTTTGTTTCGAGGACGAAACTCTTTTAGTGGGGGAGGATGTAGTATTCTGGTTTTCCCCGTACAGTTTTTCCGTTGAATCCACTGTGTAGAACACCTAGTGTTGGTGTGTCTGGCCCATGGTGCATCAAAGGGGTGCCACAGATGGACCCTGTGTGGTATTTTAGCTGATTTGGTCTTCGGCTGTGTTTGCTGAATTTTAGAGAAGGAACTGGGCCAAGTGGAGTTCGGATTTGGATTCAGCGCGGAAAAACGCTTGAAAACGACTATTTATTTGTCGAATTTGGAGTCCGGATGACCAAATGCGGGCTTCCGGAAGTTTCGGGGGATTTCCGGTGCATGGGGGTGCTCCGTGGACCGGACAGTGCCACGTGGCGGCCCATTATTGGGCGGCTCACGTCGCTCGGTCCACGGAGGAGGCGCGGCGGTGCATGGACCGCGCGGGTGGCCGCGTGGCGCTTCCGGATTGGAGGGAGCACGCGGCGCGGTCCAGGGAGGTTGGCGCGGGGCTCGTGGACCGGGCGCACGACACGCGTCGCCGGCTGGTTGGGTGGTCCACCTGGACTCGGTCCACGCGTGCCCGAGGCGGTGCCTCGGGGCGCGGGCCGGTGCAGGGCCACAGTGCGGCTGGTCGGCCGCACATGGCCCGCACTCGAGTGCGGGCCACGTGTCGGCCGGCCAGCGGAGGGGTGCATGCACCGCCTCTAGTGCACCCGGGCCACGTGGCGGGCGGCCAGTCGCCCCGCACGGCTGTTTGCTGTGCGGGGGACACGTGGCCGCTCCAGGGAGTTTCGGGCGGTCGGACGGCGCCCCGTCCGACCTGCTTCGAGGATTCGGGCGCCCGAAAGTGGCGCCCGAATCCGACAAGAGGGCGGGGGGGGGTTGGCAGCCTATATACAGGCCTTTTGGGGGGCCCTTTTGCTCACTTTCTGTGAGGATTTCCACAGTGAACCCTTAATGAAAAATCTTCCTCTACCTGAAACCCTTCTTGTCGCTCACTCCTGAGATTTTAGGAGCGCGTTTTTCGAGGTTGGTCATTTTCCGGCGCGGCGCAACACTCGTTCTTCGACGACCCGTTTCGTCCCTTCGCAGTGTTTAGGCTCCCCCGGCTCACCCCGACCTCCGATTCGGGTGATTTTTGCGCCGTTGGACTCTCGACAGGTAGGGCTTCATTTTTGATATTTTGAGTAGCCCCTGGTTTTCATGTGGATTTTGAGTTTCCCGAGCTTCTTTGTGACCCATTTTTCCTCGCGGAGTTTTGGACAGCACCTGCTTGATTTGGCTATAACTTCGCGCTCAGGCGACGGATCGAGGCGATTCAAAAGACATTTCTCATCTACATCTCGCGAGGAATCTCCTGGAATTTTCTCAGATTTTTCTGAATATTGTTCGAACGTGGAAATCTCCTTTCTCTGTAACTTTTGGTACAGAAATTCTGCACAGTTTTGTTTGGGGTGTTCCCCTTGCCAAATTTGTATCTCAGCAAAGGAAGCTCGGTTTTGAACGTGCAGGTACTCGTTTCGACGGGTTCGTCGCAAGGAACGCGACGGTATTTTTATTAGAATTTTCTGAGCACCCTTCGCAGGTGAAAATCTGAGATCTTTGGATCGGTAATTTTGGGACAGATTTTGTGATGTTTGAAGGACTAAAATTATGTATCTTCTTCTTGGAGGTTTGGCACAGCATTGCGGTGAGTTTTGGTGCGAGCGCGGGTTTTCGCATTTGGGACAGGATTTTAGCGCTCGAGGTGGGTACCGTTGTTAACCTCTTATTTTGGACAACCCACTAGGCATATTGGAGCTTGCATTTTGTAATATGGCCAACATACTAGTAAAAATGAACAGAGCATGCTTAATGAAAAGAAAAGGGCTCACGATTGATACTTGTATCTTTAGAGGACTAGACACTAATAAATGGTAATAACCGGCTAAATCCGTTTCATACTTAATGTTTATTGAAGGACTTATGCATGTGTCTAAATCAGCTTATGGTAGGTTAATATTTCGGATATTTTAACCAAGGCATAATGTAAGAATTGGAATACAAAAAATATCTTGCTTAGTAAAGGA
Source organism: Tillandsia leiboldiana (assembly GCA_029204045.2). Taxonomy (NCBI): domain Eukaryota; kingdom Viridiplantae; phylum Streptophyta; class Magnoliopsida; order Poales; family Bromeliaceae; genus Tillandsia; species Tillandsia leiboldiana. Next base: position 18,817 of record JAQNDB010003951.1, on the reverse strand, counting down.
CTTTTGCATGTTTAAATGGTCACCTAGTTAGGCCACCTTTTTCTGCTGAACTATCATGCTGGAATTGACTTAGGAGAAACCATGATTTCATTTTCTCCAGTTATCTTGACATAAGGGGATGTCATGCCCGGGTTAGGGCAGGGGCTGGGATAGAGTAGGCAGATACTGGGATTTCGGGACAGGCAGGCTGTGTAGGCAGGGTATTGCGGCGATCGCGGATTTTGGGCGATTGACCGGACAGTTGTTGTTGCATCAGATCGGGGAAGGGATTTGGGCTTTCGTTTTAGTGGATGGACCTGTTCCATTTAGATCAGTGTCATGATCCAGTCTTGCGGACTTATTTTTCCTTGGGCACTTATTACTCAGGCATTATGCTCGTGTGGGTCGCTCCCCTCGAGTGCCACTCCGGAGTGCGCGTTATACAGACTTGAGTCTTTGAGACTCCTATCCCCTATCGGTGTTATGCGTAGGCTGGCATACCCGATTTGGCAGGCATCGCAGGCAGTACCAGTGTATACTGGGGTATAGATTGGTTTGGTCAGGCAGGCTTTGATATTCTGATGCATACATTTAGCTATCTTTTAGCCGGGCATGTAGAGGCATATTAGTGGTATTTTTATCAGTATCCATGCATAAAGTTTACCACATTATTCTTTTCGCCTCTGGTAGTCCTAGTGGGCAGGTACGAGTTGAGGTTTACCCACTAGGGGAGGCTACTGTTTTTATAGTAGTTCTCACCCCCACTCTTTTTTTCCCTCTTCTTTTCCCCTTTGTTTTGCAGAGTCCTCTGCGGGAGTTGCGGGACCCTCTTCCCTGGACCGAGGTAAGAGGATCGTTGACTAGCTAGCTGTTTTCCCCTGACCCTAAGGTTGATAGATTTGGACGTATCCCCGGTACACTCAGACTGTTGTACTCCCTTTTATTTTGGGTCTGGCTTCGGCCAACTGGATGTATTTTATTTGGTGAGCTGGGAGAGACATTTGTACATTTTGAGAGCTATGTGGTATTTTCTTTTCTGCCCTTATCTGAGTTGTACTAGTTGTAGTTAGCTCTGTTATGCTCTTTTATTTTATCTAGCTATCTGAGCAGGTTACCAGCGCTTCGTGTACACGGAAAATTCCGAGTGCATGGCGGATCTGTAGACGAGCCTGGGTTCTGGTTTACACCCGGAGTGTGACACCCCCAGAATTTGGATTAGTCCTATATATAAATGATATAATAGGACTAAATCTTTTAACCCGGCTATAGAATTTTGGATGGTAGCAAGATCCAAGAGGAACATGAGAGTTAAGCGTGCTAGAGCTAGAGTAGTTCTAGGATGGGTGACCCCCTGGGAAGTGGGGCGTCACAGTTGGTATCGGAGCCATTCACCAGCCGGAAATGTGAGATGAGTCTCGGCTGAGCCAGGGTTATAGCGGGTAGAGTGTGGCTCCCCGGCTAATGACCGTTGTAGGTGGAGTGCAGCTCCCTACAAGGTCGGCTAAGGCTAGCGAGACGAGTCTCACATCGCCTAGTGCTTGTGAGTGTGCTTGAGCCTGACGTGGACGTCAGGGCTTAAAGGGGGGAAGAATGTGACACCCCCAGAATTTGGATTAGTCCTATATATAAATGATATAATAGGACTAAATCTCTTAACCCGGCTATAGAATTTTGGATGGTAGCAAGATCCAAGAGGAACATGAGAGTTAAGCGTGCTAGAGCTAGAGTAGTTCTAGGATGGGTGACCCCCTGGGAAGTGGGGCGTCACAACCGGACTTACGTAGGGCGTCCGTCACTGCCGAAACTGGCCCAGCCAGAGGGACTACGTCGACAAGTCGCGATAGCAAAGTAACAGGCCCAGCTCCGGAGTGGCACTCGAGGGGCGCGACCCCACCAAGGAAAGTATCAGCGCATCTCTGTCGAGCTCAATATGGCTCATGCAGGCTATAGTCCAATCCACGAATCAACAAGATCGACAGTACCCAAATCACCTCTCTAACTCACTAACAGGAAACACTTGACAGTCGGGACCGCTGTCAAACCAACGGCTCCCTAAATAGGACATCAACTTAATATGCAACTCACTAGCTGGGTATACTCCACAGCCGACAACCATGAGGGGTCCGGGAACCCCGAAAGCCTAGAACCTACAACCCAAATCAAACAAGAACAGGCTCTAGGCATAGCCTCTCGTTGTTCTCGACCCAAAGAAAAGGCAGCCCTTAGAACCCAGACCACTCGAATCCTCTCGAGTGGGGAAGTTTACAGAAAAAATGTGACATTTATTACTGAAAACCATTTTTCACTCAACCCACGCGGGGTGAGAACTAAAAGTAGTTCCTTTTGAAAAACCATCATGATTTGAGGAAAATCCTTTTTTAATGATTTTTAGTTCTTTTAAGAAAAACAGTTGGAAAAAAAGTTTTTATACCCAAACCCCGAAGGGCTAATGTGTCACGCCCCGGGGGTTTAAAATATGCGGAAAATGTGTACATTTTTTTTTCTATTTTTTTTGAAGTACCCCCACCGGCACATGCGCAGATCCGCCACATATACAAATTCACTCAGCAATCGGACGGAGTCTCCTTTGTATGTGCACGGCGTCGCAAGCATAAAACGTACTTTAACCATACTAGCCAAGAAGTCACGTTAAGGGAAAGATATCATCATGTGCAATAACCAAGCCAGCCACCCACATTTTGAAAGGATAAATCCAAGGGTTGTAAAACGGTGCCCACACGACACCTACATTTTATTAAACATTTTTGCAATCATTTTACTTGATTTGAAAAGAGTGGCCTACACAACAACCAGTAAGGGAAACGTTCATCCACAATAAAACACAGTTCAAACCCAACATCCACAACAACGTATCACACGCACATAAGCTAACTAACCAGAAGTAATCAAAGCGTAAGTAAAAGAAATGTCACCAGCCCCTAGTCGGGCTAAGATCCTCGAGTCGCGGCCTCACTGTCGTCTCGGACCCCACTCATGACCGAACCTGTCACAGTGTGGGAAGTCAGTGACCGAAGAGTAAGAGGTAGATGTAAAACAAATAAGATGTTGGGTTAACTCTAATATGAATCTAAATAGGGAAAAAAACACCTAGAGGGGGGTGACTAGGTGTAAACGATAAACACTCAAAAATCTTTGCGTAATAAAACCCAATGCGGAAATGAAAAATAACACGCAAGATTTTTACGTGGAAAACTCCATCACAGGAGTAAAAAACCACGGGACCGATAACATGGTGAAATCAACTAAGATTATAACACGTACAAAGGTGATATAACGTACTCACACACGACTCAACCTTTTTTCATACGCTCCGAGTTGATCTTCTCCGCTCGCTCCGCAACGCGCCTCGAATCCACGATTTGCGTCCAACGCCGAATCAACGGCGTCCAACGTCGAGTCCACGACGTCTGACCGAATCCACGGTCTCCACCAGGTAGTACCTCGCTCCGAATCCACGAGAGCGGTAGCACCTTGAATCCACAAGGCCACGCGAATGCATGCGCCGATTTTGGGGAAAATCGTTGTTTTGTTGGTGGTGATGATCCGCCGAATACTTAGATCAAAGATAGATCGGAAATGCCATCTAAGTATTCATTAATTTGATTCTACTCAAAATCTGAGTATGAAAACCTAGAATCAAATTAATTAATATAGATGAAGAAACATAGAATTAAATCTAGTTATTTCCTTTCTTCTCTATATGTGGATCTTATAAGTTTTTCTCCGTTAATATTTTTCCGTCATTTTTCGGAGTATAAAACTTATATGTGGATTACCCTAAAGAATAGAATTAGGGTTTACTTATAGGTTAGAAACCATTGGAAGAGGATAAGAATCAAAAACCAACCTTATTTGGAAGTTTTCGGGTCGACAGTCCGGACTGAAATAATGCGATCCGGACTGTCGTCATTAAACAGAGTTTTTCCAGAAAGACAACGTTCGGGGTTCGGACTGAAATCCAACGGTCCGGACTGTTCATGCAGTTTCTGCAAAATCCACGTTCGGGGTCCGGACTGAACAAGATGTGTTCCGGACTGGATTTGCGCATGAACTAACCTATGTTCGGTGTCCGGACTGTAGTACTCTGATCCGGATCCTGAACATATAACATGTCCAGTTTTTTATTTTTATGCGATTAAAAACCCATCCAAGTGTTTCTACATTATAAGAAGTATTCAGATCACCAAGATTGTTTAGTTAAACTTACCTGATCCTTTTGAATTCTTCTTTCTTGAAATTGAGGTAAATGATCCAAGCTTCTTCATCTTCAATCTTCAAGACTTAAACACTTTCACGAAATACGCCAAAACTAAAATCCTTAACAATCTCCCCCTTTGGCGGTTTCATGACAAAACATAAATCCACTTAAGAAAATTCAAAAAGATATTTTTGTTGCTATCACCATACAACAAAAATTTACATTTGAGATCCAAATAAACTAATATACATGAGATAAACTCCTAAAACAAACTCTAGACTTAGACGTTTGTACTCTCTGCAAAAAGAAGTAATTCTTGACAAGAGAAATCGTTAGATACCTCAAGAATTTGACATTCAAAAAACCAACCAGAGAGATAGAGTTTATACTCACCATGACATTTATAAAATCAGATATGTAATAAAATATCAATCAGAGATAGACATATCTTCTAAGCAATAACATCCAAATGTCATAAGTTTGTTAGTAATCAAACAACTTGTTAGTAATAATACATACCCAAATAGTTAGTCAAATAGTTAGTCGAGGCATGCATTCATTCACAATACAAAACTAAAAGTTGTTTTGATACTTACCTTGCAAGTTTCAATGTTCCACACAAGTTCTCACAAAGACCATTGTTCACCATTGTTCATATCTCTCTCCCCCTTTTTGTCACAAAAATAGCCAAAATTACAAAATAAAAGGAGTTAACAAGTTCAAAAAGAAAATGTAAGAACTAATACTAAAAACCTGCAAAACAGAAGATTAAAAAGAATCAATCGTTGGACTCTGAGTCCTCAGAGCTACTATAACCCATCTTCGAAAACATCTTCTTGACCAACTTATTCATTGACGAGAACTTCTTTGTCAAGGTGATCTGGGCTGCTGTGATGAGTTCAAATTCATCAGAAATTCACTTCTGCTCTTTAGTGATTTGTTCTTGTTCAAACGATAAACGTTGTTGCTCCTTATAAATCGAAGTAACAGACGCTTCATCATCCGACATAGGAATTGTCGTGAAGGTGACGCAGAAGTGCCGACGGAGGGTTTTGGCCCGCGCGGAGGAGTTGGGGTGGCATGAGGCAGTTTATCGAAAGACTTAACAACTGTTGACTCATTAATCATACCTAAACAGTGTTGATAAGTTGTCAAGCTGATATCAACCTGGAATTTCTTCAAAATCCTCATTATGATCAATGGAAATGGTAGTCTTTCCGTGGGATGAGGATGCTCAACATACCTTGTCATCCTATTCCAAATGATGTACGGAATATTGATATTTAACCCCACTGCCTCTGACGGATGTCCTAAGAGATATAAGAACAGCATTCGATCCCATCTTAAGACTTTCGTCTGCATGTTTGGAAGAATATTGTAACATGTGATGAAGTTGAGGAACCGGTACTCAAGTCGAAGTTCTTTGGACTTGATAGAATTGCCTGTTGCCTGAGTTTCCTCCAAACATATTCCCCTTACAACAGTTTGCCACATCATATTTGTAGGTTTTTTTATAGGATCCACAAGGATCTAAATAGGTACTATCAAACAACTAGAGGGGGGGTGAATAGGTGTAATACTTAAAAACTCAATCTCAGTGCAAAATAAAAACCAATGCGGAAAATAAAAACAGCACACCGAGATTTACGTGGAAACTCCAATCCAGGAGAAAAACCACGGGACCAACACGCAATAACAATCCACTAAGAATAGAAGAATAACAAGGTGATTACCGACTCCACGGACTCAAACCCCTCCTTCAGCTTCTTCGGACCTTGCGCTGACCGGTTGGATATCCACGCAATAACAATCCCTAAGAAAAGAAGAATAACAAGGTGATTACCGTCTCCACGGATTTAACCCCTCCTTCAATTTCTTGGACCTCGCGCTCCACCGATTTTGCACGCCCACTGCACACGTTCGAATCCACGAACGCCACTCGAATCCACGAGCACACGTTTCGAATCCACGAAACGCCTTTAGCACACCGAATCCACGATGCCACGTCGAATCCACGACGCAAACTCAGTCGATAAGAATATTGACTTCGATGGTGACCCTTTGCGTAGATTCTCATTGAGGAACCGTAGAAGAAATTTCTAAGCAAAGATTAGATCAATTCGACAAAAGATATGTTCTTGAAAGAACCTTCGAATTGACCTAAAAGAGGCGAAAGAGAAGAACGGTAAAAACCAGCCTCTAGGGTTTCTCGCGAGTGTTTCTGAATTGATCGGTATTAGTCACCCTCGTTGGGAAACCCTAAGTATCTATTTATAACCCTTGGAAAAAGATAAAAGTCGGTTTATTAAATTTATCCCGATAGGGCATTGTGTACCGGTACCAAATATCGTGTTCCGGTACGCAATGGTGCAAAACACAGATTTTTCTATTGTGTTCCGGTACGCGAGTCCGTGTTCCGGTACGCAATGCAATTTACAGAAAATTCTGTGTCGGGTTAGAGGAACTTCAAGTGTGGTTCCGGTACGCAATGTAAAAACTAATTTTTCCAAGATAAACTTTATCCAAAACAAACCAAGTACCGGAATCCAAACTTAAAACAAGTTGTTAGTTAAAACCAAGTTCCTAAACCCAAGTCTAAACCAAGTTTCAATAACTTCCTGATTCCAATGATTATAAATGAACTTAAATCACCATGGTTTAATTAACCATACCTGAGTGTTATCTTGAGCTTATGTTGAATCTTCAAAGAGTCTTCGAAGGCTGATTTGACAATTTGATCCCTTTAAGACTCCGACTCAACACACTGACATGACTCACGAAATGTGCCAATACCAAAAAGCCGTAACAATCTCCCCCTTTGGCAATTTCGTGACAAAACCCAAAAATACATAAAAACGCTCAAGTCACTCATCTTAAACCAAAAATTCGAAATTCAATGTCATCACCAAAACATTGATTTTCTTTGCGTGAAAGATCCAATAAATGCAAAATACATTTGAACCAAACAGTCCTAGAACATACTCTATGACTTAGGACTTGGAGTCTTAAAGTGATGTAATTCCTGCAAAACAAAACTCCAAACAAAATCAAACGTTAGTCGTTACAAGTTAAAATCCTACATTTGATTCGTCTTCCATTTGGTTCTTTTGTTTTTCCAACTTTTTGTTTTGTGGCTCTTTCAATCTTTTCTTTATCTCCCCCTATCTTGAGTATCCATGTTCTCCATGTTCTCCCCCTGTCTTGAGCATCCATGTTCTCCCCCTTTGTGATGCAATCATTATTTTCTGTCTCCCCCTTTTTATGATATGTCCATCATTTCCGTTCTCCCCCTTTTTGTCACAAATTGTCAAACAGTTAATATAAACAAAAAGTAAAAATACTAGGAGGATAAGTTCTTAGTTACAAGACGATTAGAGTTCTTGTTCATCACAACGTGAAAAGAAACTGAAAACCAAAAACAAGAAGGAAAAGAAATCACTCATCCTCATTTGAATCCTCATCATCATGTGATGTTGGTCCATGCGATGTACTCGGTGCAGTTGCTCCAGTGACCACATCATCCTGTTTGCACCCAAGGATATCGAAGATTCTCTTTAAACCATCCTCAAGTTTCTTGAAGCCTTGCTCCATCCTTTGCTCCATCCTTTGCTTTAATGAACGAACATCCCGATGCAAGGTTTGAAGAGTAATGACTTCATCTGGTTCAGGAGATTCTTGACGAGGTGGTGCACTCACTGTCGCTTCACTTGCATAGGCTTTTGTATGCCCAAATGTCTTCAAAGTGCTAATCGACTTGGCTAAAGTGATTCCATCAATTGCCCCCAAGCCATAATCATATTTGGCACAAGAAATGTCCACTCCGTGATCTTCCAATATACTAGTAATCAAGATTGGATACGGTAGAAGGTCACGTTGCCTAGATCCTTCAATGACATGTACCATTTGCTGCCAAATGAGAAATGGAATGTTGGTGTTAATTCCATTTGCACTTTCCGGGTGACCGAGGAAAAAGAGAAGTAACAATCGATCCCATCGAATCCTTTTGGTCCCCAGTGTGGGCAATAGGTTGTAGCATACAATTAAGGACAAAATATGATACTCTGGTTTTAGGTCCTTTGATTCCACATATGATCTGTTCGTGTGCGTCCCTGTCTTGCAAATAGAGTCCACAACCATATCCCAATGGGTATCATGTAGTAAATTACCATCAGTGTAATAAAGACCAGTAGTGTCAACAGCTAATCCAAGGTTTGCACCAATTACTGCTGGAGTAATGTCAAACTTGACGCCTCTAACTGTTGTTTCAAAGACGAAAGCTCCGGTGTCATGGTCTTTTTGAAGTATGTTACCTTGCATGTAGAATTCCCTGATGATCTCCACACAAAAACCCATCTTAGGTTGAACTCTGCCAAGTGGCCGAATATGACTTCGTTCCAAAAGCCTTGCAAAGTCTGGCACCTCACGACATAGCTCATTAAAGTTCACGTGTCGCTCTCCAATGCATGTGCGGTTTGCAAATCTGGCACGGCGTTTTGCACTCACATGCGGTTCACTTTCATCAACATTTGATCTCCGTTGAGAGCGCTCGCGTATTACCGGTCCACCGGTACTTCTACGCGGAGGAGAATCCGCACCCTTCTTTTTCCTTGAAGCCAAAGGTGCTTTCCCCTTTCCTTGAACTGATTCCTCTTCATATTCTGAGGAATGTTCAGAATCTGAGCTAGTTGAATCCTCGTTGCGTGATCGCTTGGTAGCCTTTTTCTTTCTAGAACCGCGACCACGTCCACTTCCAGTGGCCATCAAAACCACTAGTGCAAGAAGCCATGAAAATGCCATTTCCTACAAAGAACACAATGCACTATGATTTGATCGTATAGGAAGGCTTAAGCATGTCTAAGAAACATTCTAAACATGTCACAATTGATGATTTATCATTTAAAATTCATTTGCTTTAAAAGCCCTAATTCTCAATTTTTTTTTTCTTATGTCAAGAACACATGAAAATGTTAGATTCAATCAAATAAGCATGGAAACATGAATCTAATTAGATAGAAAGCAACCAAATATGTTCTAAACATGAATTAAGAGTGATTTAAGCAAGAGATTTCATTTGGAGTAAGGATCAACTCAAAAATCCCAAAATAAAACATCAAAACCTAAAAACTAGGGTTTTGAAACAAAAGTAAGCAAGATTAATGAAGAAACTTACAAATCAAAGCAACAAATCACTTGATCTTGATGAAAAACCCCTTAGAGATGTTTTAGAGAGAGAGAGGGAGGGTTTTGAAGTGGGAGAGATGAAATAAGAACAATGTAGTCTCGGAATATAAGGAAACCCAGATCGCGTACCGGTACCAGAAGTCGCGTACCGGTACGCAGTGTAAAAGCCGAAAAACCATCGTTCGGGATCCGGATTGACAGGCAGGGGGATCCGGATCCGCAATGTAGTTCCGGTACTAAAAATGTAGTACCGGTACGCAAGTGAAAAACCAAAAAACTTCACATTCGGGATCCGGATTGGATTTTCTAATCCGGATTGGATTTTCAGGTACTAAAAAGCAGGTACCGGAACAACAGAGCCAAAAAACAAAAATTTCTTGAAAGAAATCCAAATTTTGAAATCTTTTCAATTACCGATTTGCATACAATCAAGAAATCCATTTAAGTGCTTTGAAAAGCAATGAATTCACATAGATGTCATTCAATCCAATTAATTATAAAAATTAAAAAGATTTACTCCAAACTCATGAAAAATAAAGGTAAAACATTATAAACCGTTTTTCATGTTATATTCATCAAACACAAGTCATCAAAAATAATCTTGAGATCCAAAGTCTATCAAGATGTAACGGATTTACAAAGGTGACTTACGGAGATTTCCAAACGACATCAATCTTGAATTCTACCCTTTCAAATTGAGATAAGCACTAAAATACCTAAGGGTGGCTCTTTGAGCATCTTTCAACTATCCCACCTTATACCAACCAGGAGATTGTTCAAAATATGAACTTTGAATTTAAATCTCCGAAAGCTTCTACTAAAACAATCTCATAAAATATTATCCAAGGATCCATAGCATGTGGTAGCTTCACACACAAACCGGACGACCGGGGTGGCAGCTCTTTCCAACATGTGGTGGTAGTTTTCACACTCCTTTCGGATGTAACTCTTTCCACATCTTTTATAAATCATTTATTTACCCTTGTAAGAAAGCAATCTCTTACGTGAAAGAATTAAATCCGAAAATTTAGTCTATCAGTTGTCTCACGTTTGACACAATGAATTCACACAACCGAGATAGATTAAGCATCTAAAGATCACACATGATTTCTAAAATTTGATGCTTATAATATCAAAAACTCCTATAATGAAGTATCTTCAAGATTATGATTATGGAGTAAAGTTGATAATCCATATAAAGTTAATTTGGAGTGAATGAACGTGAAGCCCTTTTTTTTTTTTATTCAATGCACTTGTTCATGAAAACCCTTTTGTTCAAAAAACAAAACATAAAAACGAAGAGCATTGAAAACATGTAATGCAGAGATTCAGAAAAATATGAAAGGAAAACCAATCAAAGCATTACATGTTACGGCTTTTTGGTATTGGCATATTTCGTGAGTCAAGTCAGTGAGTTGAGTCAGAGTCTTAAAGGGATCAAATTGTCAATCAGCAATCAAAGACTTAGAGAAGATTCAACAAGAGCTCAAGTTGACACCCAGTGTCTTGAGTCTTGAAGATTAAAGTTGAAGAATTGTGGATCAGTTACATCAATCTCAAGAAGAAAGTATTCAAGAGGATCAGGTATGTTTAATTAAATAATTATGGTGATCCGAATACTTTCTTATAGTGTAGAAACACTTGGATGAACTTTTAATTGCATAATAATCAAAAACTGGTGTTCGGACTTGTTCAGGATCCGGATCAGAGCCAACGATCCGGATCCCGAAGGTTGTTGCTTCATACAAGACTTCGATCCGGATCCATGCAATTTCCGATCTGGATCCCGAATGTTAAGTTTTCTGATTTGTATGAACGATCCGGATCGGGCAATGCGATCCGGATCCCGAACCATGGTATTTCTGGAATCGTCAATCTCGTTACGACGATCCGGATCGCAGTAAATCCGATCCGGATCGCCGTCCTGAAAATTTCCAGATAATGTATGTTTTTGATTCTTATCTCTTTCCAAAGGTTTCTAAACTATAAATAGACGTTTAGGGTTTCTCAAAAACGTGGGAGCTACGGCCGATCTTTTTATAAAACTCTTGAGAGCAACCCTAGAGGCTAGGTTTTCATCGTTCTTCTTTATAGCCTCTTTTAGGTCAATTCGATGGTTCTTTCAAGAACATATCTTTTGTCGAATTGATCTAATCTGTGCTTAGAGATTTCTTCTACGGTTCTTCATTGATAATCTAAGCAAAGGATCACCATCGAAGTCAATATTCTTATCAACTGAGTTTGCGTCGTGGATTCGACGTGGCATCGTGGATTCGGTGTGCTAAAGGCGTTTCGTGGATTCGAAGCGTGCGTTCGTGGATTCGAACGTGAGCAGTGGACGGGCAAAACGGTGGAGCGCGAGGTCCAAGAAATTGAAGGAGGGGTTAAATCCGTGGAGACGGTAATCACCTTGTTATTCTTCTTTTCTTAGGGATTGTTATTGCGCGGATATCCAACCGGTCAGCGCAAGGTCCGAAGAAGCTGAAGGAGGGGTTGAGTCCGTGGAGTCGGTAATCACCTTGTTATTCTTCTATTCTTAGTGGATTGTTATTGCGTGTTGGTCCCGTGGTTTTTCTCCTGGATTGGAGTTTCCACGTAAATCTCGGTGTGCTGTTTTTATTTTCCGCATTGGTTTTTATTTTGCACTGAGATTGAGTTTTTAAGTATTACACCTATTCACCCCCCCTCTAGTTGTTTGATAGTACCTATTTAGATCCTTGTGGATCCATAATAACTCTACAATTGGTATCAGAGCGGGTTTTAGGTTTATCTATCTTGATGGGTGAAAGTGGTAATATTTATAGACCTCCTCTTTTTGATGGGACTAATTATGCTTATTGGAAAGTGCGGATGAGAGCTTTTCTCATCGCAATTGATGAGCGAGTATGGCAATCCGTGGAATGCGGTTGGGTGCATCCTGTTGAGGAAGTAGGAAATTCTACTACCCCAAAACCTCGCTCTAGATGGTCCAAAGAGGAATTTGAAAGATCTTCTTACAATGGGAAAGGTATGAACGCTTTATTTAATTCTCTTTCCTCGACTGAGTTCACAAGAATTTCCGCGTGTGAAACCGCGAAGGAAATTTGGGATATTCTCAAAATTACACATGAGGGTACTAATCTTGTAAAAATTCAAAAGCTCCAGATGCTTACAAGTCAATTTGACTCTATTCATATGGAAGGGCATGAATTGTTTACAGATTATTACACTAGACTTCAAGATGTAATAAATACATGTGCTAATTTAGGAGAAAAGATCCCGGAGTCGAAAATTGTAAGAAAGATACTTCGGACTCTTCCGGAACGGTTTAGGGCAAAGGTTACCGCCATTGAAACCGTTAGTCATCCGGATGAGATGAGTGTAGAGGAATTAGTAGGTGCTTTGCAAACTTATGAAATGACTTTTCCTACTAATCAAGTTTCTTCCAAGTCTTCTTCTAAGCTTACAGGTATTGCATTCAAATCAACAAAGGAAGAAGATAGCGAATCAAGTTCCGACGATGAAATCTCTTTTGCCGATTTTGAAGAACAATTGGCGCGGATCGTAAAGAAATTTCGTCGAAAATTTTGGAAGAATCGAACCGATGGATCTTCATCCATGAAATCTTCTAAAGGATCATCGGGTTCTAAATCCTCTAAACTCAAAAGCTTTGCAAAACCTTCTAAAGAAAAAGAAAAAGATGATTTCGAAGGGGAAATCCAATGCTATCGATGCAAAGGCTACGGCCATTTTTCAATGGATTGTCCTTCTAAGAAATCATATAAAAAGAAGGCTTTGCAAGCGAAAACTTGGGACGATTCTACTTCTAATGAATCGACCTCAAGTATAGAGGAAAAAATCGTTGCTTCTCATGCCTCTCATTTTCCCTCTTCTAATAATTGTTTATCATCTTTAGTCACTGACTCTACTCCTTTGATTTTGTATGAAACATCAACAACCGGCGGAGAGTCATCAAGTGAGGGGGAGTCGGACGAGGAAGAACTCGTTGAGGCATATCAACAACTTCTTGCGGAATCTAAGAAGATGGCCAAACATATCAAGAAGTTGAGAAAGCAACGACTTGAGAATCAAGACGAGAATCATGCTTTAAAGATCAAACTTCATGATCTCGAGGAGGAACGAGAGCTTTTATTGAATAATAATAAAATCCTCCAAGAAAAGATAAATCAATCGGAAACGGTCGTTAATTCCCATATTGACAAGATTGATTTTCTAGAAAAACAGTTTGAGGAGATTCATGTCACCAACCAAGCATTGACCAAACAAGTTCATCAACTTAAATCCGACATACAAAGGATCTCAACCGATTCCAAGAAACTTGAGTGTATGTCCGGTTTAGGTCAAACAAGTAAGGTTGGTTTGGGATTCAAAAAGGACCAAACTGTGCATGCTTCAAGTTCCACAATGAAATTGAAAGGAAGAACTTGTCACTTATGTGGACTTGAAGGACATTTGGTGAGGGATTGCCCGAAAAAGAGAAAGAAAAATCCTTCGGCAACTTCATCTACGGAGCGGACTCAACGGACTCAAAAGACACATCAAGTCAAAAGAGTTCACTCAATCCATCAAAGGTCCGAGCCACATCATCAATCATACAAGTGGATCATTGCAAGGCAAAGACCTAAGGTGGATCAACAGTCAAAGCGGACAACCCCCGGCCACAACGAATCAAGACAACCCAAAATCCAGCGATTTTGGATTCGGAAAGGTGATATCTTTCCTTGTCTTAAGTTCTAAATAGCTTATGACTGTATGTAATGCTTTGATTGGTTTTCCCTTCATATCTTTCTTAATCTTTGCATTACATGTTTTTCAATGCTCTTCGTGTTTTATACTTTGTTTTTGAACAAAAGGATTTTTAATGAACAAGTGCATTGAATGAAAAGGGCTTTCACTTTCATTCACTCCAAATTAATTTTATATGGATTATCAACTTTACTTCATAATCATAATCTTGAAGATACTTCATTATAGGAGTTTTTGATATTATAAGCATCAAATTTTAGAAATCATGTGTGATCTTCAGATGCTTAATCTATCTCGGTTGTGTGAGTTCTTTGTGATAAACATGAGACAACCGATTGACTAAAATTTGGGATTTAATTCTTTCACGTAAGAGATTGCCTTCTTACAAGGGTAAATAATTGAATTATGAAAGATGTGGAAAGAGTTACATTCGAAAGGAGTGTGAAAACTACCACCACATGCTGGAAAGAGCTGCCACCCCGGTCGTCCGGTTTGTGTGTGAAGCTACCACATGTTATGGATGCTTGATAGTATTTTATGAGAAAATCTTTAGTTGAAGCATTTGGAGATTTATATGCAAAACTCTTATATTTTGAACAATCTCCTGGTTGGTATAAGGTGGAATAGTTGAAAGATGCTCAAAGAGCCACCCTTAGGTATTTTAGTGCTTATCTCAAATTTGAAAGGGTAAGAAATCAAATTGATGTCATTTGGAAATCTCTGTAAGTCATCTTTGTAAATCCGTTACATCTTGATAGAGTTTGGATCTCAAGATTATTTTTGATGACTTGTGTTTGATGAATATAACATGAAAAACGGTTTATAATGTTTTACCTTTATTTTTCATGATTTTGGAGTAAATCTTTTTAATTTTGTGAAATTAATTGGATTGAATGACATCTGTGTGAATTCACTGTTTAAAGCACTTAAATTGATTTCTTGATGGAATACAAATCGGTATTTGAAAAGATTCTAAAATCTGGATTTGTTTCAAAAAATTATTTGATTTTTGCTTTCTGGTATAGGTACGGAATCTGCATTTTTGTTAATACCAGAACTGAGTTTTTATCTCTCTTTCTCTATGAACTAATATTGTTAGTGATTTACTTTTGTCTAGTATGTTCACTGTTTGACAATTTGTGATAAAAAGGGGGAGAAGAGAAATGATCGGAGATGAGATCATCAGAGAGTACAAACGAAAATGAAAAAATGGGGGGAGAACGGAAAATGATGATCGTATCACAAGGGGGAGAACATAGATGCTCAAGAACATGGAGAACATGGAAAACATGTTAGAGATGCTCAAGATAGGGGGAGACAAAGAAAAAATTGAAAGAGCCGAAAAACAAAAGAACCAAAAGGAAGACGGATCAATGTAGGATTTTAATTTCTAACAACTAACGTTTGATTTTGTTTGGAGTTTTGTTTTGCAGGAATTACATCACTTTAAGACTCCAAGTCCTAAGTCATAGAGTATGTTCTAGGACTGTTTGGTTCAAATGTAATTTTGTATTTATTGGATCTTTCACGCAAAGAAAATCACTGTTTGGTGATTGATATTGAGTTTCGATTTTTTTTGGTTTAAGATGAGTGACTTGAGCGCTTTTATGTATTTTTGGGTTTTGTCACGAAATTGCCAAAGGGGGAGATTGTTACGGCTTTTGGTATTGGCATATTCGTGAGTCAAGTCAGTGAGTTGAGTCAGAGTCTTAAAGGGATCAAATTGTCAATCAGCAATCAAAGATCTTAGAGAAGATTCAACAAGAGCTCAAGTTGACACCCAGTGTCTTGAGTCTTGAAGATTGACGTTGAAGAATTGTGGATCAGTTACATCAATCTCAAGAAGAAAGTATTCAAGAGGATCAGGGCATGTTTAACTAAATAATTATGGTGATCGAATACTTTCTTATAGTGTAGAAACACTTGGATGAACTTTTAATTGCCTAATAATCAAAAACTGGTGTTCGGACTGTTCAGGATCGGATCAGAGCCCAACGATCCGGATCCCGAAGGTTGTTGCTTCATACAAGACTTCGATCCGGATCCATGCAATTTCCGATCTGGATCCGACTGTTAAGTTTTCTGATTTGTATGAACGATCCGGATCGGGCAATGCGATCCGGATCCCGAACCATGGTATTTCTGGAATCGTCAATCTCGTTACGACGATCGGATCGCAGTAAATCGATCCGGATCGCCGTCCTGAAAATTTCCAGATAAGGTATGTTTTTATTCTTATCTCTTTCCAAAGGTTTCTAAACTATAAATAGACGTTTAGGGTTTCTCAAAAACGTGGGAGCTACGGCCGATCTTTGTATAAAACTCTTGAGAGCAAACTAGAGGCTAGGTTTTCATCGTTCTTCTTTATAGCCTCTTTTAGGTCAATTCGCTGGTTCTTTCAAGAACATATCTTTTGTCGAATTGATCTCATCTGTGCTTAGAGATTTCTTCTACGGTTCTTCATTGATAATCTAAGCAAAGGATCACCATCGAAGTCAATATTCTTATCGACTGAGTTTGCGTCGTGGATTCGACGTGGCATCGTGGATTCGGCTGTGCTAAAGGCGTTTCGTGGATTCGAAGCGTGCGTTCGTGGAATTCGAACTTGAGCAGTGGACGGGCAAACACGGTGGAGCGCGAGGTCCAAGAAATTGCAGGAGGGGTTAAATCCGTGGAGACGGTAATCACCTTGTTATTCTTCCTTTCTTAGGGATTGTTATTGCGCGGATATCCAACCGGTCAGCGCAAGGTCCGAAGAAGCTGAAGGAGGGGTTGAGTCCGTGGAGTCGGTAATCACCTTGTTATTCTTCTATTCTGTGGGATTGTTATTGCGTGTTGGTCCCGTGGTTTTTCTCCTGGATTGGAGTTTCCACGTAAATCTCGGTGTGCTGTTTTTTATTTTCCGCATTGGTTTTTATTTTGCACTGAGATTGAGTTTTTAAGTATTACACCTATTCACCCCCCCCTCTAGTTGTTTGATAGTACCTATTTAGATCCTTGTGGATCCATAATAACTCTAACATTACACACAGTCATAAGCTATTTAGAACTTAAGACAAGGAAAGATATCACCTTTCCGAATCCAAAATCGTTGGATTTTGGGTTGTCTTGATTCGTTGTGGCCGGGAGTTGATAGCTTTGACTGTCGATCCACCTTAGGTCTTTGCCTCGCAGTGATCCACTTGAATGATTGATGTTGCGGCTCGGACCTTTGGTGGGATGAGTGCACTCCTTTGACCTTGATATATCTTTTGAGTCCCTTGAGTCGCTCCGTAGATGAAGTTGCCGAACAATTTTTCTTTCTCTTTTTCGGGCAAACCTTCACCAAATGTCCTTCAAGTCCACAAGGGACAACGTTCTTCCTTTCAATTTGATTGTGGAACTTGAAGCCACACAGTTTGGTTCTTTTAAATCCCAAACCAACCTTGCTTGTTTGACCTAATCCGACATACAATCAAGTTTCTTGGAACGGTTGAAAACCTTTGTATGTAGGATTTAAGTTGATGAACTTGCTTGGTCAAAGCTTGATTGGTGACATGAATATCCTCAAATGTTTTTCTAGAAAACCAATCTCTGTCCATATATGATTAAGCGTTTGTCTCCGATTGGTTTCGCTTCTTGGAGGATTTTATTGTTATCCAATAAACTTCTCGTTCCTCCTCGAGATCATGAAGTTTGATCTTTAAAGCATGATTCTCGTCTTGACTTCAAGTCGTTGCTTCTCAACTTCTTGATATGTTTGGCCATCTTCTTAGATTCCGCAAGAAGTTGTTGATATGCCTCAACGAGTTCTTCCTCGTCCGACTCCCCCTCACTTGATGACTCTCCGCCGGTTGTTGATGTTTCATACAAAATCAAAGGAGTAGAGTCAGTGACTAAAGATGATAAACAATTATTAGAAGAGGGAAAATGAGAGGCATGAGAAGCCACGATTTTTTCTCTTTACTTGAGGTCGATTCATTAGAAGTAGAATCGTCCAAGTTTTTCGCTTGCAAAGCCTTCTTTTTATATGATTTCGGAGAAGGACAATCCGTTGAATAATGGCCGTAGCCTTTGCATCTATAGCATTGGATTTCCCTTCGAAATCATCTTTTCTTTTTCTTTAGAAGGTTTTGCAACGCCTTTGAGGTTAGAGGATTTAGAAAACGATGATCCTTTAGATGGTTTCGTGGATGAAGATCCATCGGTTCGATTCTTCCAAAATTTCCGACGAAATTTCTTTGTGATCCGCGCCAATTGTTCTTCAAAATCGGCAAAAGAGATTTCATCGTCGGAACTGATTCGCTATCTTCTTCCTTTGTGATTTGAATGCAATACCTGTAAGCTTAGAAGAAGACTTGGGAAGAAACTTGATTAGTAGGAAAAGTCATTTCATAAGTTTGCAAAGCACCTACTAATTCCTCTACACTCATCTCATCGGATGACTAACGGTTTCAATGGCGGTAACCTTTGCCCTAAACCGTTCCGGAAAGAGGTCGAAGTATCTTTCTTACAATTTTCGACTCGGGATCTTTTCTCCTAAATTAGCAAAGTATTTTACATCTTGAAGTCTAGGTTAATAATCTGTAAACAATTCTGCTCTTCTATTCCATATGAACTAGAGTCAAATTGACTTGTAAGCTTCATCTGGAGCTTTTGAATTTTACAAGATTAGTACCCTCATGTGTAATTTTGAGAATATCCAAAAATTTC
>JAQNDB010003950.1:0-26431 GCA_029204045.2 Tillandsia leiboldiana | reverse complement strand
CCGCGCGGCACGAGGGGATGCCCGCGCGGCACCCTGCAGTGCCGCGCGCCCAGCGCGCGGCCTGCAGGGCCGCGCGGCCCCCAAGGCCGCCCGCGCGCACCTTGCAGTGCCGCCCCCCCCCCGCGGTCACCAGGGGCTGCCGCGCGGCACCCCTGCAGGTGGTCGCGGCCGCGCGGCCTCCAGGCCGCGCGGCACAGGGGGCTGCCCCGTCGGCACCCCTTCAGTGCCGCGCGCCCCAGCGCGCGGCCTGCAGGGCCGCGCAGCCCCAAGGCAGCCCGTCGCGCAGCGCGCAAGCGCCCCTGCGCACGGCCGCCGCCCCCCATTCACGCGCCGCTCAAAAACGCGTGCGCGGCGACTTGCGCAGCCTCGCCACAACCCGGACGACAAGTCCGCAAGGCTCCGCCCACGGGGATAAGAAAAGAGAGAAAAGAATAAAATAAATAAATCCAACCTCTTCGCGGCACGCCGGTCCTCGCTCGGCTCCACGTCCACGCTCGGAGGAGAAAACGCCCAAGAGTTGCTTCATCCAAAGCCCTTCCTCTGCTTCTTCTTCTTCTTCCCTTTCCTCTCTTTCCTTTTCTTTCTTTCTTTCTCTTTTCCTTTTTGCTACAGAGGTGGAGGGGAGGGGGTTTTATAAAGCAAAGCTTTAAATAAAATTAATTAACTTAATTAACTTAATTCCAAAAACCCAACTCCAACTCACTTTTTGCCCTCGGGCCCTCCGCCGCTGCCCGGAACCTCCCGAGCTCCGCTGTAATTCCAAAGTACACGCGCTCACAGCTTTTTCTCTTCAAAAAAAGCTCAACCGTTGAGTCGGGGTGCTCAAATCAAATACCGGCTCCAAAAATGCCAGTTCCGACTCACTTTTTGCCTCCGGGTCCTCCGCGTCAGTCCGGAACCTCCCGAACCTCACTGTAAATCAAAGTACGCGTGTCCACAGCTTTTTCTCCTCAAAAAGCTCGACCGTTGAGTCGGGGTGCTCAAATCAAATACCGGCTCCAAAAATGCCAGTTCCGACTCACTTTTTCCCTCCGGGTCCTCCGCGTCAGTCCGGAACCTCTCCGAACCTCGCTGTAAATCAAAAGTACACATGCTCCAAGTGTTTCCCAATTTTTCTGCAACCCAAAGCGGTGTCGGCGCTTCCCGTACCAGTCACCTAACGCGTACAAAGCCCGAAACAAGCAGAGGCTTCCACGGGGATCCAAATCAACCCGAACTCCTCTGAAAACACAAGTGGGACACATCCAAGGCAAATTCCTCCGCACCACACCATCCTGCAAGGTCAGTGCGTCATCCAAATCCCGGTGTTCTACGCTCTCCCCCCCTTAAAAGGGTTTCGTCCTCGAAATCCAAATAAATCCATACTTAGGAGGGTAAATCAAAAACAAAAGGGATAGAAGATCCTCAGATTGCCCAAGGCTCTCAAGCGGTCACTCACATTCCTCATGCTGACAACACTGAACCTTCCCCAAAGGTATGATTCGACTGCAAAATTCTTTGGTTTCACCAACAAGAATCGCATCGGTCGATGAGGATAACGCAGTCCTCGTCCATCACCATGGAAGGGAAAGCAAAACAAAACTTGCGGGGTTCAAATAGGCCTCATCCAGCCTGATCACAGCTCGAGGATCCACAACTCGCATAACTCGTTTCTATATATAACTCTCAGGCTGGTAGTCTCCCTTGGTTCGAGATCTCAAAACCCGAAGTTCAAGCCTCCTTAAGGCAAAACTCCTCAGATGCTTCATAGCCACCAAAGCTCCAGTTCCACAAAACATGGATCACCTCCCTTGACAGGGGAAAAACTTCAACCTCGAGAGCCTTCTCTCGATTCTGGCACTCAATTCCCAGGGTTACACAGCTCGCATAAACAGGGCATACTGAACAAAATGTCCTCGCCGGGATAAAGCAATCATACACCCTTGCAAAATCTAACACCGGCGATACCTCAACCTGACCTCCTGAGTGTCCAAGCACTTTAGGTTCGAGGGTTCTGAACAATTCCATGACCTCTCTATCACGGCAATATCCGGATCAAAGCTGGTATCCTCCTCAGCTTTGCCTCAATACACCTCATATCCTCTGTCACTCAAGCGGCTAAAACACAAGGCCCAAACACAAAATCCTCGATGTCGAAGTGCAACTCTCAAAGCTTGGCAACCAACTTCTTCCTCCTTAGAAGTTGTAGCACTAACCTCAAGAGCCCCTCAAGCTCCAAGTCGCTTCGGAGGTAAGCAAAAACAAACGACGGTAACACCACCAACCCGTCCAGTGAAACAGGGAAAAACACAGCTCTCAATCAGTAGGGCATTAGTCAATCTACTTGACCACGCAAACCGCTCAAACTGCCCTACTGATTCCGGATCAGTATCCAGGCACAGCCCTCGGCTGTAAGGTTCCATAAAGATATCAATCACTCGAAGGCATCTGCCCAAGCACAAGGTGAGACTAATCAAGTTCGAACCTTACAAGAACTCACACGGTTGTGTACCCACAACGTGACATCACCACGGTGTAACAACCGCCTGGATCCTCACTGTCGTATTCCCACGACGAGGTACTAGGTCTCAGAGACCTCTCGATCCGTCAAATCTCGCAGCTGCGCTCACAGCTCTCTCTGTCTCACGGTTGATACTCCACGAGGTGCTGTCGAAGTTGGCGCGGTTTCCAAACCACGTCAATGACTGTCTCGATCTCAGTCCCAATCAAGTAACTACCTGGTAACTCGGCCAGGGGCATCAACCACCTGGTAACTCGGCCAGGGGCAAGTAACCTCCTGGTAACTCAGCCAGGGGCAGGTAACCTCCTGGTAACTCAGCCAGGGCATCAAATATCTCATCGCATGCTATAAAAATACACTCCTCCTGACCAGGTCTACGGAGGGTCAATGTCTTCTCTCTCGACAATCCATGATAGCATAAATTGGGACGACCGATTCCTATCCAACCTCGTATCAACAGCTCAGCACTGATGTAGGACTAACATCTCGATGATCAATCCAAGGTCCTAGTTGCACTGGCAGGACAGGCAGCACTCATCCACGTGCTTCATGTGATCAGAAAATTGATCCAAACGTGCAAAACCATCAGTCCTGACACTGGCCCACACGAAGGTACCCCCGCTTTACCGAAACGCACACGCGGCGTTGGCATAAAGCATGCTCTAACCCGACGGCCACACCAGGTGAGACGCGACCCACAACCCTGGCGATGAAAGCGGCCCATGCAAAAGGGGAACTCACATCCTGGCACTGCTGCTGAAGCGAGCAATGTCGAGAGCCTCCTGGTCTCAGTCTCTTCTGAGACCCATGTTCCTGTGGGTGGAATCATGGCAACCTCGAAACACGCGACTATCGCAAAATCGGCGATGCCGGAGCTCTCACTCCGAAGCTGATTCCCCGCTCACCGTCTCCCTCGGACGGGGTCACTGATCCACAGTCAAACCATCGAGCATGCACGCTCACTGCATCCAAGGTCGGCAATCGCCGAAAATGCACAAAGAGATAGTCATCTTGAGGCGGTTCCCACTCGAACACAACCAACCTCTAAGCCTCATCCTGGGCGACCAGGGATACACCGTTCAACCGTCACAGAAACTCACCCCAGAACATCAACTGCGCTCCCGATGGTCCAACAAGACGAATCCGACGCCACCAGCTCTCTTGGCGTCCCAAAGAAAAGTACATAACCAAGCGCCCTGATGCTTATCCTGGATGAACAAATCCTCGAACAAATCTTCCATAACAGCGTTCCAGTTCTCGGCCTCTCACGGCTCCAACTCGGTCCCGAAATCTACAAGGGATGGAACTGGATGCGGTACACAACCTATCAGTAACCTCTCGCTGCTTCCGCACCATCAATGGTGCGATCAGGAACAGAAATCGACAAAGTCGCGGCCGGAGGTACTACTGACGATACTCCGGGAGATGCTCTCGGTCCAAGCATGTGCATCACACGCTCCATGCTCTCTCCTCCTGGCGCCATAACGCCTCAAATACCAGGACTGCTTGAGCCTGGATCTCTCAAGCCTCTCATCCCAGGTCAAACACGCCCTCGCCGCTGCACGGCGTCTCGGAAGCATCCAAAAACCACTGCAACAGACAAACATTAGGACCAAGACTCTCTCGACCCAAACAAACGAAAGTCTAAACATGTTAACCTTTCTAAAGGATTATGCTGTCTGCAGCCAACACAATCACCTTTAGAGAAATAACATGCGAGGTCACTCACCCCAATCCTCAGGGGGAGGTACACCCTCAGACAAGACTCTCGCTAAGGTCACGCCTTACACGACAGTCTTCCCACTGTCCAACCAAAAGCCTAGGGTCTCTAAGTCCCCAACGACCTATATTCCTAGGCTCTGATACCACCTAATCTGTCACGCCCCGCGGGGTCGAACTGCGACCCGGGCTCGCCAACAGATCCGCCGTCTGTACGGAAACTGCCGTACAGACGAAGCGTCTAACCTGCAAAAGAGATCTATAGCTAACAAGTATCAGAGCTGAAAGGAAGCCGAAACACTAAGCGGTGAAAAGTCCAAGTACACCAGTCCACCAGCACCCACAACATAAGTACAAAAGTGGAAACTAAAAAGTACAAGAGACACTACACCGACACCACCGACTCGGGTAGGAGCTAGCCAGCCACGCACATACCACGGTCAGAAAGCTCCGAATGAGCCAAACCTGGAACGGTCGCCTCAGGAACACCTGTCATCACAGCGGGTGTGAGATCTACTGCAACAGCCAGATCTCAGTGGGCACCAAAGCTAAACCCACGGTACACCCACTCAGTCTGCTGGAGACAAAAACACAGATAGATAGATAGATAGATAGATAGATAGATAACTGGAACTGAATCTATCGCTACATGTCTCAATGCAATGCTGGAAGTAAGTTCTCAGTCTCTTTCACGGGAGGCTTGGAAACTACGAACGTCTGCGCCCCCTACAGCCCTTATCAAACAAGAACGGGCTGTAGGCTTAGGCGCCCATAGTTTCCGCCCCCGCACTGGGACTGCTAGAACTCTACAAGACACTAGAAGGCCACCTCAATCCCTTCTAGTAACCACCTGGTGACTCGGCCAGGGAATAACTATCTCTCTGGTAACTCGGCCAGTGATACTTACCTATCTGGTAACTCAGCCAGTGATTAATACCCATCTGGTAACTCTGCCAGTGGTAACTACTCATCTGGTAACTCAGCCAGTGATTTATACCCATCTGGTAACTCTGCCAGTGGTATCTACTCATCTGGTAACTCAGCCAGTGATTTATACCCATCTGGTAACTCTGCCAGTGGTATCTACTCATCTGGTAACTCAGCCAGTGATTTATACCCATCTGGTAACTCAGCCAGTGATTTATAGCCATATGGTAACTCTGCCAGTGGTATCTACTCATCTGGTAACTCAGCCAGTGATCTATACCCATCTGGTAACTCTGCCAGTGGTATCTACTCATCTGGTAACTCAGCCAGTGATCTATACCCATCTGGTAACTCTGCCAGTGGTATCTACTCATCTGGTAACTCAGCCAGTGATCTATACCCATCTGGTAACTCTGCCAGTGGTATCTACTCATCTGGTAACTCAGCCAGTACAACTCGTATACTCTAACGATGCGACTAACACTCGTGTCCAAGTCGGAAACGACAACCCTCGACTTGCACGACTGTTCCGCAATTACCTGATAGTAAGAATACGATACCTTTGCATTCAGAAGCATAAAGGGCGTTCCGTAGTTCATTGGGAGAAATCAACCCACCTGCGATCAATCCGCGAAAACCGTGCGCCAAACGGAGGTCCCGATGCGATCCCGCAGCTCCACGCGGCAAAACACGCGCCACAGGCCACGTGAGAAGCTAACACTATGCCACGACTGCGAGATAAGAAGAAGAACCGGGGTCAGAAAAACATGCGGCTAAAACCGCGCTCACAAAGGCGAAAGAAACCCATCCGGCGATGAGAAACGCCACGCGTTGCGCGGAAAACCCATCGCGCACACACGCCGCGGCGCGTCGCCGAGTCGCAGCCTGCGCGGCCAATGCGGCGCAGCTGCACGGCCCCCAAAACCCAGCCGCGCGGCGCTGGCCCAGCCGCCCGCGCGGCGCCCAGCAAGCCCGTGCGGCACAAGGCCGCCCGCGCGGGGCCCCTGCAGGGCCGCGCGCCCACGGGCGCGGCATGCAGGCCCGCGCGGCACAAGGCCGCCCGCGCGGGGCCCCTGCAGCGCCGCGCGCCCAAGGGCGCGGCCTGCAGGCCCGCGCGGCACAGGGCCGCCCGCGCGGGGCCCCTGCAGGGCCGCGCGCCCACGGGCGCGGCCTGCAGGCCCGCGCGGCACAAGGCCGCCCGCGCGGGGCCCCTGCAGGGCCGCACGCCCAAGGGCGCGGCCTACAGGCCCGCGCGGCACAAGGCCGCCCGCGCGGGGCCCCTGCAGCGCCGCGCGCCCACGGGCGCGGCCTGCAGGCCCGCGCGGCACAGGGCCGTCCGCGCGGGGCCCCTGCAGGCCGCGCGCCCACGGGCGCGGCCTGCAGGGCCGCGCGTCCACGGGCGCGGCCCGCAGGCCCGCGCGGCACAGGGCCGCCCGCGCGGGGCCCCTGCAGGGCCGCGCGCCCACGGGCGCGGCCCGCAGGCCCGCGCGGCACAGGGCCGCCCGCGCGGGGCCCCTGCAGGGCCGCGCGCCCACGGGCGCGGCCCGCAGGCCCGCGCGGCACAGGGCCGCCCGCGCGGGGCCCCTGCAGGGCCGCGCGCCCACGGGCGCGGCCCGCAGGCCCGCGCGGCACAGGGCCGCCCGCGCGGGGCCCCTGCAGGGCCGCGCGCCCACGGGCGCGGCCCGCAGGCCCGCGTGGCACAGGGGATGCCCGCGCGGCACCCCTGCAGTGCCGCGCGCCCAGCGCGCGGCCTGCAGGGCCGCGCGGCCCCAAGGCCGCCCGCGCGGCACCTTGCAGTGCCGCGCGCCCCGCGCGCCCTGCAAGGCCGCGCGGCACAGGGGCTGCCCGCGCGGCACCGCTGCAGGGTCGCGCGCCCCGCGCGGCCTGCCAGGCCGTGCGGCACAGGGGCTGCCCGCGCGGCACCCCTGCAGTGCCGCGCGCCCAGCGCGCGGCCTGCAGGGCCGCGCAGCCCCAAGGCAGCCCAGCGCGCAGCGCGCAAGCGCCCCTGCGCACGGCCGCCGCCCCCCATTCACGCGCCTCTCAAAAACGCGTGCGCGCGACTCGCGCAGCCTCGCCACAACCCGGACGACAAGTCCGCAAGGCTCCGCCCACGGGGAGAAGAAAAGAGAGAAAAGAATAAAATAAAATAAATCCAACCTCTTCGCGGCACGCCGGTCCTCGCTCGGCTCCACGTCCACGCTCGGAGGAGAAAACGCCCAAGAGTTGCTTCATCCAAAGCCTTCCTCTGCTTCTTCTTCTTCTTCCCTTTCCTCTCTTTTCCTTTTCTTTCTTTCTTTCTCTTTTCCTTTTTGCTACAGAGGTGGAGGGGAGGGGTTTTATAAAGCAAAGCTTTAAATAAAATTAATTAACTTAATTAACTTAATTCCAAAAACCCAACTCCAACTCACTTTTTGCCCTCGGGCCCTCCGCCGCTGCCCGGAACCTCCCGAGCTCCGCTGTAATTCCAAAGTACACGCGCTCACAGCTTTTTCTCTTCAAAAAGCTCAACCGTTGAGTCGGGGTGCTCAAATCAAATACCGGCTCCAAAAATGCCAGTTCCGACTCACTTTTTGCCTCCGGGTCCTCCGCGTCAGTCCGGAACCTCCCGAACCTCGCTTTAAATCAAAAGTACACCTGCTCCAAGTGTTTCCCAATTTTTCTGCAACCCAAAGCGGTGTCGGCGCTTCCCGTACCAGTCACCTAACGCGTACAAAGCCCGAAACAAGCAGAGGCTTCCACGGGGATCCAAATCAACCCGAACTCCTCTGAAAACACAAGTGGGACACATCCAAGGCAAATTCCTCCGCACCACACCATCCTGCAAGGTCGGTGCGTCATCCAAATCCCGGTGTTCTACACTCTCCCCCCCTTAAAAGGGTTTCGTCCTCGAAATCCAAATAAATCCATACTTAGGAGGGTAAATCAAAAACAAAAGGGATAGAAGATCCTCAGATTGCCCAAGGCTCTCAAGCGGTCACTCACATTCCTCATGCTGACAACACTGAACCTTCCCCAAAGGTATGATTCGACTGCAAAATTCTTTGGTTTCACCAACAAGAATCGCATCGGTCGATGAGGATAACGCAGTCCTCGTCCATCACCATGGAAGGGAAAGCAAAACAAAACTTGCGGGGTTCAAATAGGCCTCATCCAGCCTGATCACAGCTCGAGGATCCACAACTCGCATAACTCGTTTCTATATATAACTCTCAGGCTGGTAGTCTCCCTTGGTTCGAGATCTCAAAACCCGAAGTTCAAGCCTCCTTAAGGCAAAACTCCTCAGATGCTTCATAGCCACCAAAGTTCCAGTTCCACAAAACATGGATCACCTCCCTTGACAGGGGAAAAACTTCAACCTCGAGAGCCTTCTCTCGATTCTGGCACTCAATTCCCAGGGTTACACAGCTCGCATAAACAGGGCATACTGAACAAAATGTCCTTGCCGGGATAAAGCAATCATACACCCTTGCAAAATCTAACACCGGCGATACCTCAACCTGACCTCCTGAGTGTCCAAGCACTTTAGGTTCGAGGGTTCTGAACAATTCCATGACCTCTCTATCACGGCAATATCCGGATCAAAGCTGGTATCCTCCTCAGCTTTGCCTCAATACACCTCATATCCTCTGTCACTCAAGCGGCTAAAACACAAGGCCCAAACACAAAATCCTCGATGTCGAAGTGCAACTCTCAAAGCTTGGCAACCAACTTCTTCCTCCTTAGAAGTTGTAGCACTAACCTCAAGAGCCCCTCAAGCTCCAAGTCGCTTCGGAGGTAAGCAAAAACAAACGACGGTAACACCACCAACCCGTCCAGTGAAACAGGGAAAAACACAGCTCTCAAATCAGTAGGGCATTAGTCAATCTACTTGACCACGCAAACCGCTCAAACTGCCCTACTGATTCCGGATCAGTATCCAGGCACAGCCCTCGGCTGTAAGGTTCCATAAAGATATCAATCACTCGAAGGCATCTGCCCAAGCACAAGGTGAGACTAATCAAGTTCGAACCTTACAAGAACTCACACGGTTGTGTACCCACAACGTGACATCACCACGGTGTAACAACCGCCTGGATCCTCACTGTCGTATTCCCACGACGAGGTACTAGGTCTCAGAGACCTCTCGATCCGTCAAATCTCGCAGCTGCGCTCACAGCTCTCTCTGTCTCACGGTTGATACTCCACGAGGTGCTGTCGAAGTTGGCGCGGTTTCCAAACCACGTCAATGACTGTCTCGATCTCAGTCCCAATCAAGTAACTACCTGGTAACTCGGCCAGGGGCATCAACCACCTGGTAACTCGGCCAGGGGCAAGTAACCTCCTGGTAACTCAGCCAGGGGCAGGTAACCTCCTGGTAACTCAGCCAGGGCATCAAATATCTCATCGCATGCTATAAAAATACACTCCTCCTGACCAGGTCTACGGAGGGTCAATGTCTTCTCTCTCGACAATCCATGATAGCATAAATTGGGACGACCGATTCCTATCCAACCTCGTATCAACACCTCAGCACTGATGTAGGACTAACATCTCGATGATCAATCCAAGGTCCTAGTTGCACTGGCAGGACAGGCAGCACTCATCCACGTGCTTCACGTGATCAGAAAATTGATCCAAACGTGCAAAACCATCAATCCCGACACTGGCCCACACGAAGGTACCCCCGCTTTACCGAAACGCACACGCGGCGTTGGCATAAAGCATGCTCTAACCCGACGGCCACACCAGGTGAGACGCGACCCACAACCCTGGCGATGAAAGCGGCCCATGCAAAAGGGGAACTCACATCCTGGCACTGCTGCTGAAGCGAGCACTGTCGAGAGCCTCCTGGTCTCAGTCTCTTCTGAGACCCATGTTCCTGTGGGTGGAATCATGGCAACCTCGAAACACGCGACTATCGCAAAATCGGCGATGCCGGAGCTCTCACTCCGAAGCTGATTCCCCGCTCACCGTCTCCCTCGGACGGGGTCACTGATCCACAGTCAAACCATCGAGCATGCACGCTCACTGCATCCAAGGTCGGCAATCGCCGAAAATGCACAAAGAGATAGTCATCTTGAGGCGGTTCCCACTCGAACACAACCAACCTCTAAGCCTCATCCTGGGCGACCAGGGATACACCGTTCAACCGTCACAGAAACTCACCCCAGAACATCAACTGCGCTCCCGATGGTCCAACAAGACGAATCCGACGCCACCAGCTCTCTTGGCGTCCCAAAGAAAAGTACATAACCAAGCGCCCTGATGCTTATCCTGGATGAACAAATCCTCGAACAAATCTTCCATAACAGCGTTCCAGTTCTCGGCCTCTCACGGC
Source organism: Tillandsia leiboldiana (assembly GCA_029204045.2). Lineage (NCBI taxonomy): Eukaryota > Viridiplantae > Streptophyta > Magnoliopsida > Poales > Bromeliaceae > Tillandsia > Tillandsia leiboldiana. Next base: position 15,968 of record JAQNDB010003950.1, on the reverse strand, counting down.
TCCAACTCGGTCCCGAAATCTACAAGGGATGGAACTGGATGCGGTACACAACCTATCAGTAACCTCTCGCTGCTTCCGCACCATCAATGGTGCGATCAGGAACAGAAATCGACAAAGTCGCGACCGGAGGTACTACTGACGATACTCCGGGAGATGCTCTCGGTCCAAGCATGTGCATCACACGCTCCATGCTCTCTCCTCCTGGCGCCATAACGCCTCAAATACCAGGACTGCTTGAGCCTGGATCTCTCAAGCCTCTCATCCCAGGTCAAACACGCCCTCGCCGCTGCACGGCGTCTCGGAAGCATCCAAAAACCACTGCAACAGACAAACATTAGGACCAAGACTCTCTCGACCCAAACAAACGAAAGTCTAAACATGTTAACCTTTCTAAAGCATTATGCTGTCTGCAGCCAACACAATCACCTTTAGAGAAATAACATGCGAGGTCACTCACCCCAATCCTCAGGGGGAGGTACACCCTCAGACAAGACTCTCGCTAAGGTCACGTCTCACACGACAGTCTTCCCACTGTCCAACCAAAAGCCTAGGGTCTCTAAGTCCCCAACGACCTATATTCCTAGGCTCTGATACCACCTAATCTGTCACGCCCCGCGGGGTCGAACTGCGACCCGGGCTCGCCAACAGATCCGCCGTCTGTACGGAAACTGCCGTACAGACGAAGCGTCTAACCTGCAAAAGAGATCTATAGCTAACAAGTATCAGAGCTGAAAGGAAGCCGGAACACTAAGCGGTGAAAAGTCCAAGTACACCAGTCCACCAGCACCCACAACATAAGTACAAAAGTGGAAACTAAAAAGTACAAGAGACACTACACCGACACCACCGACTCGGGTAGGAGCTAGCCAGCCACGCACATACCACGGTCAGAAAGCTCCGAATGAGCCAAACCTGGAACGGTCGCCTCAGGAACACCTGTCATCACAGCGGGTGTGAGATCTACTGCAACAGCCAGATCTCAGTGGTCACCAAAGCTAAACCCACGGTACACCCACTCAGTCTGCTGGAGACAAAAACACAGATAGATAGATAGATAGATAGATAGATAGATAACTGGAACTGAATCTATCGCTACATGTCTCAATGAATTGCTGGAAGTAAGTTCTCAGTCTCTTTCACGGGAGGCTTGGAAACTACGAACGTCTGCGCCCCCTACAGCCCTTATCAAACAAGAACGGGCTGTAGGCTTAGGCGCCCATAGTTTCCGCCCCCGCACTGGGACTGCTAGAACTCTACAAGACACTAGAAGGCCACCTCAATCCCTTCTAGTAACCACCTGGTGACTCGGCCAGGGCATAACTATCTCTCTGGTAACTCGGCCAGTGATACTTACCTATCTGGTAACTCAGCCAGTGATTAATACCCATCTGGTAACTCTGCCAGTGGTAACTACTCATCTGGTAACTCAGCCAGTGATTTATACCCATCTGGTAACTCTGCCAGTGGTATCTACTCATCTGGTAACTCAGCCAGTGATTTATACCCATCTGGTAACTCTGCCAGTGGTATCTACTCATCTGGTAACTCAGCCAGTGATTTATACCCATCTGGTAACTCTGCCAGTGGTATCTACTCATCTGGTAACTCAGCCAGTGATTTATACCCATCTGGTAACTCAGCCAGTGATTTATACCCATATGGTAACTCTGCGAGTGGTATCTACTCATCTGGTAACTCAGCCAGTGATCTATACCCATCTGGTAACTCTGCCAGTGGTATCTACTCATCTGGTAACTCAGCCAGTGATCTATACCCATCTGGTAACTCTGCCAGTGGTATCTACTCATCTGGTAACTCAGCCAGTGATCTATACCCATCTGGTAACTCTGCCAGTGGTATCTACTCATCTGGTAACTCAGCCAGTACAACTCGTATACTCTAACGATGCGACTAACACTCGTGTCCAAGTCGGAAACGACAACCCTCGACTTGCACGACTGTTCCGCAATTACCTGATAGTAAGAATACGATACCTTTGCATTCGGAAGCATAAAGGGCGTTCCGTAGTTCATTGGGAGAAATCAACCCACCTGCGATCAATCCGCGAAAACCGTGCGCCAAACGGAGGTCCCGATGCGATCCCGCAGCTCCACGCGGCAAATCACGCGCCACAGGCCACGTGAGAAGCTAACACTATGCCACGACTGCGAGATAAGAAGAAGAACCGGGGTCAGAAAAACATGCGGCTAAAACCGCGCTCACAAAGGCGAAAGAAACCCATCCGGCGACGAGAAACGCCGCGCGTTACGCGGAAAACCCATCGCGCACACACGCCGCGGCGCGTCGCCGAGTCGCAGCCTGCGCGGCCAATGCGGCGCAGCTGCAAGGCCCCCAAAACCCAGCCGCGCGGCGCTGGCCCATCCGCCCGCGCAGCGCCCAGCAAGCCCGTGCGGCACAAGGCCGCCCGCGCGGGGCCCCTGCAGGGCCGCGCGCCCACGGGCGCGGCATGCAGGCCCGCGCGGCACAAGGCCGCCCGCGCGGGGCCCCTGCAGGGCCGCGCGCCCACGGGCGCGGCCTGCAGGCCCGCGCGGCACAGGGCCGCCCGCGCGGGGCCCCTGCAGGGCCGCGCGCCCAAGGGCGCGGCCTGCAGGCCCGCGCGGCACAAGGCCGCCCGCGCGGGGCCCCTGCAGCGCCGCGCGCCCAAGGGCGCGGCCTGCAGGCCCGCGGGGCACAGGGCCGCCCGCGCGGGGCCCCTGCAGGGCCGCGCGCCCACGGGCGCGGCCTGCAGGCCCGCGGGGCACACGGCCGCCCGCGCGGGGCCCCTGCAGGGCCGCGCGCCCACGGGCGTGGCCCGCAGGCCCGCGCGGCACACGGCCGCCCGCGCGGGGCCCCTGCAGGGCCGCGCGCCCACGGGCGCGGCCCGCAGGCCCGCGCGGCACAGGGCCGCCCGCGCGGGGCCCCTGCAGGGCCGCGCGCCCACGGGCGCGGCCCGCAGGCCCGCGCGGCACAGGGCCGCCCGCGCGGCACCCCTGCAGGGCCGCGCGCCCAGCGCGCGGCCTGCAGGGCCGCGCGGCCCCAAGGCCGCCCGCGCGGCACCTTGCAGTGCCGCGCGCCCCGCGCGGCCTGCAAGGCCGCGCGGCACAGGGGCTGCCCGCGCGGCACCCCTGCAGGGTCGCGCGCCCCGCGCGGCCTGCCAGGCCGCGCGGCACAGGGGCTGCCCGCGCGGCACCCCTGCAGTGCCGCGCGCCCAGCGCGCGGCCTGCAGGGCCGCGCAGCCCCAAGGCAGCCCGGCGCGCAGCGCGCAAGCGCCCCTGCGCACGGCCGCCGCCCCCCATTCACGCGCCGCTCAAAAACGCGTGCGCGCGACTCGCGCAGCCTCGCCACAACCCGAACGACAAGTCCGCAAGGCTCCGCCCACGGGTAGAAGAAAAGAGAGAAAAGAATAAAATAAAATAAATCCAACCTCTTCGCGGCACGCCGGTCCTCGCTCGGCTCCACGTCCACGCTCGGAGGAGAAAACGCCCAAGAGTTGCTTCATCCAAAGCCTTCCTCTGCTTCTTCTTCTTCTTCCCTTTCCTCTCTTTTCCTTTTCTTTCTTTCTTTCTCTTTTCCTTTTTGCTACAGAGGTGGAGGGGAGGGGTTTTATAAAGCAAAGCTTTAAATAAAATTAATTAACTTAATTAACTTAATTCCAAAAACCCAACTCCAACTCACTTTTTGCCCTCGGGCCCTCCGCCGCTGCCCGGAACCTCCCGAGCTCCGCTGTAATTCCAAAGTACACGCGCTCACAGCTTTTTCTCTTCAAAAAGCTCAACCGTTGAGTCGGGGTGCTCAAATCAAATACCGGCTCCAAAAATGCCAGTTCCGACTCACTTTTTGCCTCCGGGTCCTCCGCGTCAGTCCGGAACCTCCCGAACCTCGCTGTAAATCAAAAGTACGCGTGTCCACAGCTTTTTCTCCTCAAAAAGCTCGACCGTTGAGTCGGGGTGCTCAAATCAAATACCGGCTCCAAAAATGCCAGTTCCGACTAACTTTTTGCCTCCGGATCCTCCGCGTCAGTCCGGAACCTCCCGAACCTCGCTGTAAATCAAAAGTACACCTGCTCCAAGTGTTTCCCAATTTTTCTGCAACCCAAAGCGGTGTCGGCGCTTCCCGTACCAGTCACCTAACGCGTACAAAGCCCGAAAAAAGCAGAGGCTTCCACGGGGATCCAAATCAACCCGAACTCCTCTGAAAACACAAGTGGGACACATCCAAGGCAAATTCCTCCGCACCACACCATCCTGCAAGGTCGGTGCGTCATCCAAATCCCGGTGTTCTACAGGTATAAAACCCGGTACTGCCTGCTCTGTCACCAATCTCCCGAACTCAGTATCTCCACTGTCCAAATGACCGAAACCCAACACGGTCTGACCGGAACCCAACCCGGTCTAAAGCCTACTCCGGAGCGGCACTCGAGGGGAGCGACCCACACGAGTAAAGTATCTCTGTCATCAGTATCACAAGTATCTCCATATAGCAGGACTTTGATCATCAATCTGATCAAAGTGGGAAAACTCAACCACCAAGGAAAGACCCGACCTCAATCGGATGCCACTGAATGATAAGTGGGAAACTCCATCCACTAAAGAAAACTGATACCCAATCAGGTGCATAGAGAAACATCCGGTCAACCGCCCAATATCCGCGGTTGCCGCAAAGCCCCACAACTAATCCAACCTGTCCCAGACACGAAGTCCCGACTACACTATCCAGACCCCTGCTCGAACCCGAGCAACACTGACCGCCTGACTAACAAGAAGGAGAAAGCAAAAGCATGGTTTCTCCTAAGTCAAGTTCCAATAAGTAGTGTAGCAATAAAAAGGGGGCCTAACTATATGTCACGCCCCGGGGTCGAGACTGCGACCCGGGCTCGCTAACAGATCCGCCATCTGTACGGAAACTGCCGTACAGACGCAGCGTCTAGCCTGCAAAAGACAAAACTACAGCTACACAGATATCAGAGCGGATAAAAAGCTGTACTATAAAATTTTTCTCAACTACAAGCTGCTACAACACATAGCCTATCTTCCAAAATCAGATGATACAAATAGAAGTCCACCTATACAACATCTACAAATCCAAATGGGAGATAGCTAAACAGGAAACATAACCAACTCCCACAATCCGGGATGGTACATCTACCTCTCTCTAAAGTAACAATGCTGGTAGGGAACTATCACGCGACTCCCTGTCCTCGGTCCGTCCAATCAAGCTCAGCAGGAACGGAAGAAAGCCTCAGCAACCTGTCACCGACAGAGGGTGTGAGAACTACATCCTACAGTAGTTCTCAGTGGGTACCGTCTCCAAGAACCACGGTCTGCCCACTAAGTCTACCAGAGGCATAAGATAGAGAAAAGACTGATGATAAGATAAATAAGCTGGAAAATAATCTACAGCTATCATGCCTCTATCTACTATGCTCAATAAGAAGAGACTATGGATGATGGTATGCAGTCACTCACTGCTGACAATATGTCACAAGTACTAAGCCCAAAACGCTCTACTATGACACATGCTACGCCATCACTCTCCCAATGTATCACAAATCTCAGCGACTGCCCCACAGGGTCCAGTCGAGTCAAGCCTGCGCCCCCTGGTGTATCAACCAGGGTGTCCCAACAGACAAACTCGATATCTCACACAGTGACCCCATGGTAGCACGGCCAGGGGTATCAAGCGACCACTAGTATATGAACTAGGCGCATCATCGCAGCCTCGTCAGGCTCGGTATCATCATCGCAGCCTCATCAGGCTCGGAATCATCAACCCACCCGGGGCGTGGTTCGAGGGGTGCGACCCCACCGAACTCCAGTATCTCATCAGTATCACTGTCTCACAAGTGGCTCCTGCAGGCTGTGGTCCTCGATCAAACAGATCGGTATCTCGATGCTCAAAGCACAAACTCAGTCGGAGAACCCTCCACGACTCAATCTCACAACACAGACCCACTCAACGAAGGTACTACACAGCTGGGACCACCGTCTCTCCCACGGCTCCCACAACACAACTCCACTGAACTCAACACTCAACTCACGGCCGGAGCTACTCCACGGCCAGATCTACGAAGGGTCCGATGTAGAGTTATTAATCCCAAAGGATCTAAATAGGTACTATCAAACAACTAGAGGGGGGGTGAATAGGTGTAATACTTAAAAACTCAATCTCAGTGCAAAATAAAAACAATGCGGAAAATAAAAATAGCACACCGAGATATACGTGGAAACTCCAATCCAGGAGAAAAACCACGGGACCAACACGCAATAACAATCCACTAAGAATAGAAGAATAACAAGGTGATTACCGACTCCACGGACTCAACCCCTCCTTCAGCTTCTTTGGACCTTGCGCTGAACGGTTGGATGTCCACGCAATAACAATCCTCTAAGAAAAGAAGAATAACAAGGTGTCAACCCCTCCTTCAATTTCTTCGGACCTCGCGCTCCACCGATTGCACGTCCACTGCACACGTTCGAATCCACGAACGCCACTCGAATCCATGAGCACACGTTTCGAATCCACGAAACGCCTTCAACACATCGAATCCACGATGTCACGCCGAATCCACGACGCAAATAGCCGATATAAAATATAGGCTTCGATGGTGATCCTTTGCTTAGATTATCATGAAGGAACCGTAGAAGAAATCTCTAAGCAAAGACTAGATCAATTCGACGAAAGATAGATCATGGAAGAACCGTCGAATTGACCTAATAGAGGCGAAAGAGAAGAACGGTAAAAACCAGCCTCTAGGGTTGCTCACGAGTGTTTCGTATTGGTCACACTCGTTTAGAAACCCTAAGTATCTATTTATAACCCTTGGAAAAAGATAAAAGTCGGTTTAGGAAGTTTTATCCCGATGGGGCATTGTGTACCGGTACCAAATATCACGTTCCGGTACGCAATGGTGCAAACCACAGATTTTTCTATTGTGTTCCGGTACGCGAGTCCGTGTTCCGGTACGCAGTGCAATTTACAGAAAATTCTGTGTCGGGTTAGAGGAACTTCAAGTGTGGTTCCGGTACGTAATGTAAAAACTGATTTTTCCAAGATAAGCTTTATCCAAATCAAACCAAGTACCGGAAACCAAACTTAAAAAAGATTGTAAGTTAAATCCAAGTTCCTAAAACCAAGTCTAAACCGGTTTTCACTAAGTTCCTGATTCCAATGGTTATAAATGAACTTAAATCACCATGGTTTAATTAACCATACCTGAGTGATATCTTGAGCTCATGTTGAATCTTCAATGAGTCTTCGAAAGCCGATTTGACAATTTGTTCCCTTTAAGACTCCGACTCAAACTCACGAAATGTGCCAACACAAAATGCCGTAACAATCTCCCCCTTTGGCAATTTCGTGACAAAACCCAAAAATACATAAAGTCGCTCAAGTCACTCATCTTAAACCAAAAAGACGAAACTCAATGTTATCACCAAAACATTGATTTTCTTTGCGTGAAAGATCCAATAAATACAAAATACATTTGAACCAAACAGTCCTATAACATACTCTATGACTTAGGACTTGGAGTCTTAAAGTGATGTAATTCCTGCAAAACAAAACTCCAAACAAAATCAAACGTTAGTCGTTAGAAGTTAAAATCCTACATTTGATTCGTCTTCCATTTGGTTCTTTTGTTTATACAGCTTTTGTTTTGTGGCTCTTTCAATCTACTCTTTATCTCCCCCTATCTTGAGCATCCATGTTCTCCCCCTGTCTTGAGCATCAATCTGTTCTTTATCTCCCCCTATCTTGAGCATCCAAGAGCATCCATGTTCTCCCCCTGTCTTGAGCATCTATATCCTCCCCCTTTGTGATGCAATCATTATTTTCTGTCTCCCCCTTTTTGTGATATGTCCATCATTTTTGTTTTGTCCGTTCTCCCCCTTTTTGTCACAAATTGTCAAACAGTTAATATAAACAAAAAGTAAAAATACTAGGAGGATAAGTTCTTAGTTACAAGACGATTAGAGTTCTTGTTCATCACAACGTGAAAGGAAACTGAAAAGCAAAAACAAGAAGGAAAAGAGATCACTCATCCTCATTTGAATCATCATCATCATCATGTGATGTTGGTCCATGCGATGTACTCGGTGCAGTTGCTCCAGTGACCACATCATCATGTTTGCACCCAAGGATATCGAAGATTTTCTTTAAACCATCCTCAAGTTTCTTGAAGCCTTGCTCCATCCTTTGCTCCATCCTTTGCTTTAATGAACGAACATCCCGATGCAAGGTTTGAAGAGTTATGACCTCATCTGGTTCAGGAGATTCTTGACGAGGTGGTGCACTCACTGTCGCTTCACTTGCATAGGCTTTTGTATGCCCAAATGTCTTCAAAGTACTGATTGACTTGGCTAAAGTGATTCCATCAATTGCCCCCAAGCCATAATCATATTTGGCACAAGAAATGTCCACACCGTGATCTTCCAGAATACTAGTAATCAAGATTGGATACGGTAGAAGGTCACGTTGCCTTGATCCTTCAATGACATGTACCAATTGCTGCCAAATGAGAAATGGAATGTTTGTGTTAATTCCATTTGCACTTTCCGGGTGACCGAGGAAAAAGAGAAGTAACAATCGATCCCATCGAATCCTTTTGGTCCCCAGTGTGGGCAATAGGTTGTAGCATACAATTAAGGACAAAATATGATACTCTGGTTTTAGGTCCTTTGATTCAACATATGATCTGTTCGTGTTCGTCCCTGTCTTGCAAATAGAGTCCACAACCATATCCCAATGGGTATCATGTTGGAAATTACCCTCAGTGAAATAAAGACCAGAAGTGTCAACAGCTAATCCAAGGTTTGCACCAATTACTGCTGGAGTAATGTCAAACTTGACGTCTCTAACTGTTGTTTCAAAGACGAAAGCTCCGGTTTCATGGTCTTTTTGAAGTATGTTACCTCGCATGTAAAACTCCCTGATGATCTCCACACAAAAGCCCATCTTAGGTTGAACTCTGCCAAGTGGCCGAATATGGCTTCGTTCCAAAAGCCTTGCAAAGTCTGGCACCTCACGACATAGCTCATTAAAGTTCACGTGTCGCTCTCCAATGCATGTGCGATTCGCAAATCTTGCACGGCGTTTTGCACTCACATGCGGTTCACTTTCATCAACATTTGATCTCCGTTGAGAGCGCTCGCGTATTACCGGTCCACCGGTACTTCTACGCGGAGGAGAATCCGCACCCTTCTTTTTCCTTGAAGCCAAAGGTGCTTTCCCCTTTCCTTGAACTGATTCCTCTTCATATTCTGAGGAATGTTCAGAATCTGAGCTAGTTGAATCCTCGTTGCGTGATCGCTTGGTAGCCTTTTTCTTTCCAGAACCGCGACCACGTCCACTTCCAGTGGCCATCAAAACCACTAGTGTAAGAAGCCATGAAAATGCCATTTCCTACAAAGAACACAATGCACTATGATTTGATCGTATAGGAAGGCTTAAACATGTCTAAGAAACATTCTAAACATGTCACAATTGATGATTCATCATTTAAAAATCATTTACATTAAAAGCCCTAATTCTCAATTTCTTTTATGCTAAGAACATATGAAAATGTTAGATTCAATCAAATAAGCAATGGAACATGAATCTAATTAGATAGAAAGCAACCATATATGTTCTAAACATGAATTAAGAGTGATTTAAGCAAGAGATTTCATTTGGGGTAAGAATCAACTCAAAAATCCCAAAATAAAACATCAAAACCTAAAAACTAGGGTTTTAAAACAAAAGTAAGCAAGATTAATGAAGAAACTTACAAATCAAAGCAACAAATCACTTGAACTTGATGAAAAACCCCTTAGAGATGTTTTAGAGAGAGAGAGGGAGGGTTTTGAAGTGGGAGAGATGAAATAAAAACAATGTAGTCTCGGAATATAAGGAATCCCAGATCGCGTACCGGTACCAGAAGCCGCGTACCGGTACGCAGTGTAAAAGCCGAAAAACCATCGTTCGGGATCCGGATTGACAGGCAGGGGGATCCGGATCCGCAATGTAGTTCCGGTACTAAAAGTGTAGTACCGGTACGCAAGTGAAAAACCAGAAAACTTCACATTCGGGATCCGGATTGGATTTTCTAATCCGGATTGGATTTTCAGGTACTAAAAAGCAGGTACCGGAACAACAGAGCCAAAAAGCAAAAATTTCTTGAAACAAATCCAAATTTTAGGAACTTTTCAAATACCGATTTGTATTCCATCAAGAAATCAATTTAAGTGCTTTAAACAGTGAATTCACATAGATGTCATTCAATCCAATTAATTTCACAAAATTAAAAAGATTTACTCCAAAATCATGAAAAATAAAGGTAAAACATTATAAACCGTTTTTCATGTTATATTCATCAAACACAAGTCATCAAAAATAATCTTGAGATCCAAAGTCTATCAAGATGTAACGGATTTACAAAGATGACATACGGAGATTTCCAAACGACATCAATCTTGAATTCTACCCTTTCAAATTGAGATAATCACTAAAATACCTAAGGGTGGCTCTTTGAGCATCTTTCAACTATCCCACCTTATACCAACCAGGAGATTGTTCAAAGTATAAGAGTTTTGCATATAAATCTCCAAATGCTTCAACTAAAAATTTCAAGAAATATTTTTCAAGCATCAAAACATGTGGTAGCTTCACACACAGACCGGACGACCGGGGTGGCAGCTCTTTCCAACATGTGGTGGTAGTTTTCACACTCCTTTCGGATGTAACTCTTTCCACATCCTTTTAAAAAAAAAAAAAAATCATTTATTTACCCTTGTAAGAAAACAATCTCTTACGTGAAAGAATTAAATCCCAAATTTCAATCAATCGGTTGTCTCACGTTTATCACAATGAATTCACACAACCGAGATAGATTAAGCATCTAAAGATCACACATGATTTCTAAAATTTGATGCTTATAAAATCAAAAACTCCTATAATGAAGTATCTTCAAGATTATGATTAAGGAGTAAAGTTGATAATCCAAATAAAATTAATTTGGAGTGAATAAAAATGAAGCCCCTTTTATTCAATGCACTTGTTCAGTAAAAACCCTTTTGTTCAAAAACAAAGTATAAAAACAAAGAGCATTGAAAAACATGTAATGCAAAGATTAAGAAAGATATGAAGGAAAAACCAATCAAAGCATTACATTCAGTCATAAGCTAATTAGAACTTAAGACAAGGAAAGATATCACCTTTCCGAATCCAAAATCGCTGGATTTTGGGTTGTCTTGATTCGTTGTGGCCGGGGGTTGTCCGCTTTGACTGTTGATCCACCTTAGGTCTTTGCCTCGCAGTGATCCACTTGAATGAATGATGTTGTGGCTCGGACCTTTGGTGGGTTGAGTGAACTCCTTTGACTTGATGTGTCTTTTGATTCCGTTGAGTTCGCTCTGTAGATGAAGTTGCCGAAGGACTCTTCTTTCTCTTTTTCGGGCAATTCTTCACCAAATGTCCTTCAAGTCCACATAGGTGACAAGTTCTTCCTTTCAATTTAGTTGTGGAACTTGAAGCCTTCACAGTTTGGTTCTTTTTAAATCCCAAACCAACCTTGCTGGTTTGACCTAATCCGGACATACAATCATGTTTCTTGGAACCGGTTGAAATCCTTTGTATGTCGGATTTAAGTTGATGAACTCGCTTGGTCAATGCTTGGTTGGTGACATGAATTTCCTCAAACTGCTTTTCTAGAAAACCAATCTTGTCCATATATGATTTAGCATTTGTCTCCGATTGGTTTAGCTTTTCTTGGAGGATTTTATTATTATCCAATAAACGTCCTTGTTCCTCCTCGAGATCATGAGTTTTATCTTTAAAGCATGATTCTCGTCTTGATCTTCAAGTCGTTGCTTCCTCAACTTCTTGATAAGCTTGGCCATCTTCTTAGATTCCATAAGAAGTTGTTCATATGCCTCAACGAGTTCTTCTTCGTCCGACTCCCCCTCACATGATGACTCTCCGCCGGATGTTGATGTTTCATGCAAAATCAAAGGAGTAGAGTTAGTGACTAAGGATGATAAACACAAATTAGAAGAGGGAATTTGAGAGGCATGAAAAGCAACGGCATTTTCCTCTTTTCTTGAGGTCGATTCATTAGAAGTAGAATCGTCCCAAGTTTTCGCTTGCAAAGCCTTCTTTTTATATAATTTCGGAGTAGGACAATCCGTTGAAATATGGCCGTAGCCTTTGCATCTATAACATCGGATTTCCCCTTCAAATTCATCTTTTTCCTTAGAAGGTTTTGCAAGGCTTTTGAGGTTAGAGGATTTAGAACCCGATGATCCTTTAGATGGTTTCGTGGATGAAGATCCATCGGTTCGATTCTTCCAAAATTTCCGACGAAATTTCTTTGTGATCCGCGCCAATTGTTCTTCAAAATCGGCAATAGAGATTTCATCGTCGGAACTTGATTCGCTATCTTCTTCCTTTGCGGATTTGAACGCAATACCTGTAAGCTTAGAAGAAGACTTGGAAGAAACTTGATTAGTAGGAAAAGTCATTTCATAAGTTTGCAAAGCACCTACTAATTCCTCTACACTCATCTCATCCGGATGACTAACGGTTTCTATGGCGGTAACCTTTGCCCTAAACCGTTCCGGAAGAGTCCGAAGTATCTTTCTTACAATTTTCGACTCCGGGATCTTTTCTCCTAAATTAGCACATGTTTTTATTACATCTTGAAGTCTAGTGTAATAATCTGTAAACAATTCATGCTCTTCCATATGAATAGAGTCAAATGACTAGTAAGCATCTGGAGCTTTTGAATTTTTACAAGATTAGTACCCTCATGTGTAATTTTGAGAATATCCCAAATTTCCTTCGCGGATTCACACGCAGAAATTCTTGTAAATTCAGTCGAAGAAAGAGAGTTAAATAAAGCGTTCATACCTTTCCCATTGTAAGAAGATCTTTCAAATTCCTCTTTGGACCATCTAGAGCGAGGTTTTGGGGTAGTAGAATTTCCTACTTCCTCAACAGGATGCACCCAACCGCATTCCACGGATTGCCATACTCGCTCATCAATTGCGATGAGGAAAAGCTCTCATCCGCACTTTCCAATAAGCATAATTAGTCCCATCAAAAAGAGGAGGTCTATAAATATTACCACTTTCACCCAACATGATAGATAAACCTAAAACCGGCTCTGATACCAATTGTAGAGTTATTAATCCCAAAGGATCTAAATAGGTACTATCAAACAACTAGAGGGGGGGTGAATACCTGTAATACTTAAAAATTCAATCTCAGTGCAAAATAAAAACAATGCGGAAAATAACAATAGCACACCGAGATATACGTGGAAACTCCAATCCAGGAGAAAAACCACGGGACCAACACGCAATAACAATCCACTAAGAATAGAAGAATAACAAGGTGATTACCGACTCCACGGACTCAACCCCTCCTTCAGCTTCTTGGACCTTGGCTGAACGGTTGGATGTCCACGCAATAACAATCCCTAAGAAAAGAAGAATAACAAGGTGATCAACCCCCTCCTTCAATTTTCGGACCCTCGGACCTCGCGCTCCACCGATTGCACGTCCACTGCACACGTTCGAACCCACGAACGCACTCGAATCCACGAGCACACGTTTCGAATCCACGAAACGCCTTCAACACATCGAATCCACGATGTCACGTCGAATCCACGACGCAAATCAGCCGATATAAAATATAGGCTTCGATGGTGATCCTTTGCTTAGATTATCATGAAGGAACCGTAGAAGAAATCTCTAAGCAAAGACTAGATCAATTCGACGAAGATAGATCATGGAAGAACCGTCGAATTGACCTAATAGAGGCGAAGAGAAGAACGTTAAAAACCAGCCTCTAGGGTTGCTCACGAGTGTTTCGTATTGGTCACACTCGTTAGAAACCTAAGTATCTATATAACCCTTGGAAAAAGATAAAAGTCGGTTTAGAAGTTTTATCCCGATGGGGCATTGTGTACCGGTACCAAAATCACGTTCGGTACGCAATGGTGCAAACCACAGATTTTTCTATGTGTTCCGGTACGCGAGTCCGTGTTCCGGTACGCAGTGCAATTTACAGAAAATTCTGTGTTGTGGGTTAGAGGAACTTCAAGTGTGGTTCCGGTACGTAATGTAAAAACTGATTTTTCCAAGATACTTTATCCAAATCAAACCAAGTACCGGAAACCAAACTTTAAAAAAGATTGTAAGTTAAATCCAAGTTCCTAAAACCAAGTCTAAACCGGTTTTCACTAAGTTCTGATTCCAATGGTTATAAATGAACTTAAATCACCATGGTTTAATTAACCATACCTGAGTGATATCTTGAGCTCATGTTGAATCTTCAATGAGTCTTCGAAAGCCGTTTGACAATTTGTCCCCCTTTAGACTCCGACTCAAACTCACGAAATGTGCCAACACAAAATGCCCTAACATCCGAAACCCAGGGAGACTAACATCTACGTCCCAAGAGAGAAAGCAAGCCCTTAGAACCAAGATCACTCGAATCCGCTCGGGTGGATAAGTTTATAAGAAACCATGTCATTTATTTAGAAAATCATTCGACTCGAGAGAAAGCCATCTTTATAAATGATTTTAGTCTTTTAGGAAAACCCTTTGAAATCAAGTTTTATGCCCCAAGCCTCGAAGAGCTGATGCCTTCGTCCCAACGGACGAGAACAGACTCAGACAACCTTGCGAGGCTTGGAAGAAACATTGGCTGACTAAAAATCATGTATGGTCCCAAAAAGGGTCTGGTTTAAGGTTCCTGCTAACAAACACGTGCACCACGATCCCAACCTGGTGGTGACGAGAAGAACAGTGGAAAGGAAAACCCTCGGGACCACCGTTTTATCTGAAACGGTTTCCCCAAAACATAACACTGGCTAACCTAGCCACCAGACCCACTCGGCCCCGGGCCCGAGGGCAAAAACGTCCCACACACTCGACCACTCCGCCCACTACGGGGGCTGGAAACTCTAAGGCCGAAGGATAAGAAAAGTGCGGGATGTCTAAAGCATAGGAACCTAGCCCAAATTAAGGTTCACAAATTGGTCTGGTTCAAAAAAATGCAAATATGACGGGGGTGCTAGTTAAGTTCCAAGAAAAACTTAACTAGCATGCAATCCTAACACTTAGAATTAGAAGGAAGTCCGTAGACTTAGGAGAGAAAACCAACCCACCTCAGAAAGCCCACACCATTGCTCGTCGACACTTGCAATTGCGCTCAGCGGTTACACTGGCCTCCAAGGGGTCCGCACTCAACACGAAGCCGCGTGCCAGAAACCGACTCACGCGAAACGGAGCACGCGGCGACCCACCACACGACCGCGCGCTCCGCGGAAGCTAAAACCGCACAGCAAGCTGCCAGAAGCGAGAAATCGCAAAATCAATCAAAATGGTCAAAGCGAGCATCCGACGGCGAAAAACAGCCTCCGTCGGCGAAAACAGCCCGTCCAGCGAAAAATCAACGCGCCGCCGGCGAAAACAGCCCGTCGGCGAAAACCAGCGCCCGACGGCCGGGAAAAACAGCCCCGTCGGCGCAAAAACGCTCCCAAAAACAGCTTGCGAAAAACCAGCGGAAACTGCGCAAACTGCTCGCGAAATCTGCCCGAAAAATGCGCTAAACCGCTCGCAAACTGCGCAAAACAGCTAGCGAAAACAGCGGCCGACGGCGGCCCACGGGCTCTCCGACGGCGAAAACACGGCGCGGAAAACCCGCGAAAGACAGCGGCCGACGGTGGGAAACCACGGTTGACCGGCGAAAAACGGTGCCGGCACGCAAACCGAGGCGCCACGCTGTCCCGGGAGCACGCCGAGCGGCGAAAACAAGGCGCGACGAGGGAGGCCCGCCGCACGCGCGATCCCAACCAGCGCGCCGCGCCGCGACTGCTGCGCGGTGCCGGAGCTCAACGGCCGCGCCAGCGGCGCTGCGCACAGCGCCCCGGGCGCTGCGCGTCGGTGCCAGCGGCGCTGCGCGCAGCACCCAGCGGCGCTGCGCGC
>JAQNDB010003949.1:0-26436 GCA_029204045.2 Tillandsia leiboldiana | reverse complement strand
GCGCGTCTTCCCCGCCCGCGTCCGTGCCCTAATTTTGCACGGTAACGGCGCCGGGCCGACGGAGAGGAGAAGACAACTAAAAAATACGACAGAACCCCGAAGATACTACGAACGTAAAAACACTCACCAGATAATCCGACGGGGAATCGACCGATCGCATTCTTGCTTCCGGTACGTGGTTCGGGGTGATCGGATCCCGCCGTCTTCTTCTCCTTTCTTTCCTCCGGTTAGGGTTTCGCCTTTTCTCCTCCTCTTTTTTTTTCCTTTCTGTTCTCTCGGTTAGGGTTTCGTTTTCCTCTTTTACGAAAAGTAGGATTTTCCTTTTCGAACGTACAAATAAATCCCGCCTTTTAATTTCCGCCACCAATTAATTATTCATTAATTAATTAATCCTACGGGATAACCCACCTATTAATATTCGTAACCGAATAACTAATTCTCTAACTAATTAATCACACGAGATAAACCCACCTTTTCCTCGGAAAGCATGCAGGATATTTTGCACGGGTTCCGATGCGCGTTTAGTCACCGCGACACTAAAAATTCCATTCCGGAGATCACTACATCGGATTTCAGATCCGATCGCACCGCCGGTCATCATTTTTCGCGCTCTTTCACGGAAAAAAACTCACGCCACACACCGACCGACTTACGGAAATACGATAGTTCCGATCCATTAAAGAAACACTTTATAGAAGGAGGGTAAACATACCACAGAAAAAAACCCGTGTCATTACACTCCCTCTCTGCGCGTGCGAACCATAGAAGAAAGGAAAGAGGAAAAGAAAAAGAAGAAGTTGGAGAGGAAGCTAGGGTTTGGGATTTGATCTCCAAGGAGCTTAGGGATTTCGTGGTGAGCTTCAAGGGAGCCTTTAAAGAGGAGTTGGAGCTCATTCCAATTCCTCTTTTGGTCAAGAAATCCTCATAAGAGGTAAGTGTAAATTAAGGTTTTCCTCTTTTAGGTTTTTATGAGTTCATATGGCATAAAAATATTCTCTTATGGTTCTAAACCTATTTTTAGGGATTTTCATGAAGAGGAAATAGATCAAACCCTAGTTCTTGCACAAGAACATCAAGGTGGGGGATTCTACCGAAAATAGGTGACCTCTCCCCTTTGTCTTTTGATTTTCTGACCTAGAAGCATGTTAGTAAGCATGTTAGGGTATTAGGACCAAGTATGTGATAATGTGGGCCTAACCCTAAAAGTGGATTAAGATAAACCTATTGTAGGTTAATTTTGCATGAGTATAAAGAACAAAGGATAAATGTTGTAAGGTCATGATGGGGTATATTATGCTCCGATGTATAACCCTAGAAAAATTAGGTGAATGAATTTAGAGAAAGATTGTGATGGATGTAAAACTAGGAGAAAACCTAGATTAAGGATTTAATGAGTGGCATGTCAACCTAAGAGCTAATCCCTAGATGAACGAGTGGCATTGTCTTACGAAATAACCTAAGGTTGCAAAATAAGAGTATTCGACATAGAGTCAAGGAACATCTAGGTTCATGTAAAGTGTAAATGGAGTAAATGAAACTCTAAGCTAAGAGGAAATGCAAAATAGAGTCAATGAACTCTAGGTTGTGCATAAGATGGAACTTAGGTAAGGAAACCTAAGAAGAACCCGTAGAGTTAAAACTCTCAAATAATGAATTAGAGTCAATGTAACTCTAAATTGAATGTGAAACGGGAAAAATAGAGTTAATGTAACTCCAGGTTGAACGTGGAATAAGAAAACAGAGTTAAGGAACTCTAGGTAAAAGTTGGAAATGCAACTAGAGTAATGAACTCTAGGTTAAAGTGAAAAATGGGTAATACAGTTAAGGAACTCTAAATTAAAGTGAAAGATGAAATAGAGTTAATGAACTCTCGGTAAAAGATGAAAATGTAATTACAGTAATGAACTCTAGGTTAAGATGAAAAATGAGCAAAAGAGTCAATGAACTCCAAACTAAAGTTAAAAGGATTGGGCCGTGAACTACGAGAGGCGGTGTCTACAACCTGTTCTTGTTTGATTGGGGTTGTAGGTGCCTACTTTTCAGAACTCGCGGACCCGGCAAGGCTAAGCCCTAAAAAGGGAAAGCGTTAAATGGCTAAAGAAATAAAGATTGGTTTGGTGGGAGATGCCGATCACCCTCGACTCCTAGGGGAGATGTCGATCACCCTCGACTCCCTATGTTGTGGCGAGAGATGTCGATCACCTTCGACTCCCGAGATAGTGCTTGGAGATGGCGATCCCCTTCGACTCCAAGTGACTAGCGGGCGCGGCGATGTCGATCACCCTCGACGTCGTGGGCCCAACAGTGAGAAAGCAAAGATAAAAGAGAAAAGAAAGGTAAAGTAAAAGTGAAAGTGATAAGCTAAAAGCTTAATTGAATGAAAAGAAAAGTAGAGTGGCCTAGGTGGCCTGGTTAGCATAACCCTTTTGTAGCGGCATAGTGGCCGAGCTTATGGATAGTAGCCAGAGTGGCAGGAATGATAGTAATGAGACAGAGAATATACACAATAGTGTAGAATTATTCATACATGTTACGATCATGTTAGTTAGCATCTGCAGTTATTATTAGCATAGATTATCTTGCTATCCTGCTTCCATTGGACCAAGTGGTGTAGGACATTCCTTCTCGGTGGTTGAACCCACTGAGAACTTTAAGTAGTTCTCACACCATTGGGTGACCATTTTTCCAGGTACAGGTACAGCCAGCGAGGCATGCGACAGGGGCAGGGGCCCAGCAGCATAGAGACCTAGAGGGTCTAGAAGATGTATCCCTTTTTATATTTTGAGTGAACTATGTATTGTGAGGAAAAAGATGTGAAATCTATTATTGTTTAAGTTTCAAGTTGAGAGATGTAAATATAATAAATTTATATTATGGTTCACTCATGTATGCTTTCATTTATAATTTAAACTTGTTGTTTAATGAATGAAAGTTTTTAGTTAGTAGCTGTCTTTACTCTGATATTGTATCTCATCAAACACATTGCTTTGATTGGATGTTGTTGCCGTTCCTTTCGGTATAGAGAGTTCATGCCCGATTGGCGGGTCTGTTGGCGTGCCCGAACTGTCCAAATTGGCGGTCTCGGGGCGTGACAGATAAGAGTGGTATTAGAGCCTAGGATAGTCCTAGGTGGTTAGCAAGCCTTAGGGAGACCCTAGGGATTAGCACGAGAGAGTGTGTGGATTTTGGGCGAAAGTACTTGATTGGTATGTGTTGTTCCCAAGAAGGATATTGGGATTGATCGAGGGTAATGAGCTTTCATTCTTCGGACTATTACATTGGCGGCCGACAACGTAATGTTGGAGATGAAAAGGAGTGCCCTCCTATACTTTCGCATGATTGGGTCGACGAGCCCTTGTGTTCGGTGTTTAGCTTACGCGTTGTCCAAATTGTTAAATTTGGGCTAATCATCTCGTTGTGATGTGCAGAATTGCAATGGCATCGCGTGGTCGACGAAGGACAGGATCCGTGTCGACGCGGGCTGAGCCCTCGGAGTGCTCAAGCTCGAGTGAAGTGCGAGAGTTGCGGAGCAAGTGGCCGCGCTTGTCGGCATAGTTCAACGGTCCGGACTGGAATAAGTTAGAAACCTTTGGAAAGAGATAAGAATCAAAACTACCTTATCTGGAATTTTCGGGTCGACGGTCCGGACTGGAATAAGTTGGATCCGGACTGTCGTCATTAAACAGAACTTTTTCAGGAAAATACGTTCGGGGTCCGGACTGAAACAGGGGCGGTTCGGACTGTTCATGCGATTTCTGCAGAATCATAGTTCGGGGTCCGGACTGAAACAGGGGAGGTCCGGACTGGAATTCCGCATGAACTAAACTATGTTCGGGGTCCGGACTGGAATAGCCTGATCCGGATCCTGAACATATAACATGTCCAGTTTTTATTTTTATGCAATTAAAATTCATCCAAGTGTTCCTACACTATAAGAAAGTATTCAGATCACCAAAATTATTTAGTTAAACGTACCTGATCCTTTTGAATTCTTTCTTCTTGAGATTGAGGTATATGATCCACAATTCTTCATCTTCAATCTTCAGGACTCAAAACACTTTCACGAAATACGCCAACACAAATTCCTTAACAATCTCCCCTTTTGGCGGTTTCGTGACAAAACAAAATCCACTTAAAAGAAATCAAAAAGATATTTTTGTTGATATCACCATACAACAAAAATTTTCATGAATGATCCAAATAAAATGAATACAAGAGATAAACTCCTAGAACAAACTCTAGACTTAGACGTTTGTACTCTCTGCAAAAGAAATAATTCTTGACAAAAGAAATCGTTAGATACCTCAAGAATTTAAACATAAAAAATAATCAGAGAGATAGAGTTTACACTCCATATGATATTTCAAGATCAGATATGTATAAGAATAGGCAATCAAAGCAATTCACATATCATTTTCGCATTAAAATCCAAATGTCATATCATAACAAGTTCAAAAATATGTTAGTTATCAAGCAACTTGTTAGTAATTATTACATGCCCAAATAGTTAGTCAAATAGTTAGTAGAGGCATGTACTCAAAGTACAAAGTTTTCATACTTACCTTCACAGTTTCAAAGTACTTACCAAAATTCCAAAGTACTCACAGTTCTCTTCAAAATATTCTACTCTCCCTCTTTTTGTCATAAAACAAGCCAAAATCAAAAGGAGGGTAAACGTAAAGTTCAAAATTATAAAGAACTGAAAGTAAAACCTGCAAAAGAAGAAAAACATTAGAACAAAATAAAGAAAATGGTCATGTAAGTCAGTCAGAAACATCAATCCGAACTTGTGTCATCGGAGTTACTGCACCCAAGTTTGTTGAACATCTTTTTGAGCAATTTTCTAAAAGATTTAAACTTCTTTTCCATCTTGGTTTGAGTTGCTGTGATCTTAACAATGTCGTCAGAAATCGTAGTTATTTTCTCTGACATGCGTTCCTGCTCCGATGAGAGACGTTGTTGTTCTCGGTAGATTGATGTAACAGAGGCATCATCCTCTGAAGTAGATGCTGCTGCTGCTGCTGCTGTTGCTGTTGCTGTTGCTGTTGCTGTAGGTACAACGAGTGGTGCATGTTTTTATCTTGGCCATGTCTTGTTGCATGGCATAGTAGAAAGCAAAACTGCATTGCACTCTCGACTGCCGAAGCGGAATATATTGCAGTGGGTAGTTGTTCAACCCAATTGATTTGGATGAAAAGCATGTTGAGCGACTTCCGAATTTCTGCAACTTCGGTAACTATTTTTTGTGACAACACTAGTGCTATAAATATTTCTAAAAACCCTGTGTTGCACTCAAGAACAAAACACATTGAACTTAGATATCATTTTCTAAGAGAGCTAGTTGAATCAAGTATTCTTCAAATTTCTTATGTTTCAACTGAAAATCAATTAGCCGATATTTTAACAAAACCTTTGGATCAAAAACGTTTTATTCATTTATGTAAAGCAATTGGAATGCTTTCTTGAAATAACCTCTTTTGAACCTTTGCTTAGGATAGGTTTTGTTTTGTGTTTGTATTCTTTCTTTTTGTATGTATATACAACATGACTGAGCTTTAGTTAATTGACTTTAATTGTATCCTTTCATGACTAAAGAAATTTATTATGATTTAGATATCATGATAATTCGTTTGATGCAATGATCATTTATATCAATTAGTTCATCTTTAATTGATCAAAGTCAATTTCTCTCTCAAATGATCTCTTGGTATAGTTTTTATCTTATTTGACAATTGAGTTAAGTATGAACACAAGATCAATTTTTGGTTGAATACTTCATATCTTAAATAATTGATAGCCAATTGAGGGGGAGTTTATTAAAGTTTTATGCTCAAAAGATGTGGAAAGAGTTACATCCCAATGAGGAGTGTGAAAACTACCACCACATGGAGAAAAGAGCTATCACCTCGGTCGTCCGAGTACTTTGTGCAGCTACCACATGTATACCAAGCATGGTTTTTCTTGTTGATTAAATAAAATGCTTTTTGGAATACTTGACTCTGTCGAATTCCAAGGTTGGTATAAGGTGGGTATTTTTATTGAAAGATGCTCAAAGAGCCACTCCCTACAATAAATTGACTAGACACATTATCTAACTTATTTGGGATTTCAAATATCTATCGATCTATGTGCTTCATTTTCTTTACTAAATTAATGATTTGATAAACGCATTACTCATTAGATCGTGATTCATGTTTTGAACTTGTTCAACTTTAAAGGATTTAATTTTTATAAATTTTCGCTTCATTACTTGGATATCATTGATAGATTTAGCATAATCTATTTCTTTTGATATGAAACGATGATTTTTGTTTAAAGTTGATATACAAAATTGCTTACATACTTTTTCTGGAATTTCTGGAATTTTTGTAAATTTTTCTAAAGAAAAAGTTGAAGTCGATCCGGACTGAAAAATCTGATCTGGATCCCGAATGCAGAAATTGTCTGCGGGTAGCCAATCCGGACTGGATTCACGAGCTAATCCGGACCGCGGCTAGGGTTTATTAGAAACGAAAGGGTATTTGATTTCTTTTTACCTAAGCTTTTGTTTCTAAATTCCCAAAGCTTCTCTCTCTGGATTACAACTGATTTGGAGCCTTTCAAACTCAAGTTCTTCCGATTCAAGTAAGTTTCTATGATCAAAACTCGGGCTATTCACTGTTTTTGCCCTGTTCTTCCAAAACGTGAGGAATTTCATGCCTCTTTTTCATTTTTAAACGGTTTTTGGTCAAATTTCTTTTGAAATAAGAACTCTGGGTAGATTAGTTTTGTTTGTATGCCTTGTATTCTCTTGATTAACGAATTTTTGAGCTTCAATTTCTAAAAATTCAGTTTTAGGACATATTATGAGAATTTTTGAAAATCATGGAATTGATCTACTTTCAAATTTTTTTTTGCAAAACTAACTTGATTCCTAGTCTCTGTGTACACGATAATGATTGTTTGGGTTACAATTTTTTTAAATTTTTGAAAATTAAACAATTTTTCGTGTTCTTGAGTTCTTGCTCGCAGGTTCTTCATTTTTCTAACGCACTAGCAGCAATGGTTTTCGGATGGATACTAGTGCTCATTGCAAGCTATGGTAGGGACACGAGCGACAAACAAGCTCAAAATAGCAAAGAAAACTCAAGAAAAGAGGGAGTATGTCCCTGTGGACGACTCAGAGACTGAATCCGAGACGGAATCAGTAGACTGGGATGAACTCACGGAAGAAGGCGCCGCACCTGCTGCATCGACTGCATCAAAGGGGAAAGCCCCTGCAAGCTACAACAATGGCAAAGACAGCGCCTACTGCTGCCGACAAGGGAAAGCTCCAATGGAACCAACTACGGCTCCCAATGAAAAGAAAGAGCGTTGCTCAAAAAGAGGAGTAGTGCTCGAAGAATTTCAATCGAAGAGCCACTTGCAAGCAAGCCCCCTCCACAGGAATTTGTTGCTACATAAGCTCCGAGAGGATAAGGACTTTGAAAAAAGGGAATGCATCAGGGAGAGGCATGTGAATGTCAAAGCTCTTAAGGAGCCGTTCTGCGCTGTTTGGCACTCTTTTGAACAAGCGGGACCTTGCACCTATTTTGCAACTTCCCGGAATCATCTGGCTATTGTCTTCACACGGTGAGGATATTCTATCAAAATGCATCAAGATTGATAGATCTTGAGGAAGGACCAAGAGAATTTCAAACAACAGTTTGAAATGTCAAGCTAAGGATCACACCTCAGTTAATCGGAGAGGTGTTGGGAATGAAGGCCCGGGTAGATGGGACTCATTACCTAAAAGGTCATGTTTTTACCAATACAACCTGGAGAGTGTTTGTCGATGGGATTTATCTCCCATATACTCAGTCGGCGAGGGAATTCAATTCTTTCAAAAGAACTTCGACCTGAGTACCGATATCTGAACTTTATTGTTTGGTACAACATCATGCCGAACATGCAAACTAAAGTTCTTCGCTGGGATATGATGCTGTTTTTGTATTTTTCTTGGACACCCTACAGCATCCTTGGGATCAAACTACAACATTCCTTACCTCATTTGGTCAAGGATGGCGCGATATGTTGAAAGTGCCCATCCTACAGAGCGACTTCCGTTCTCGATGATAATTATGTGCATCTTCAGAAAGTTCAAGATCGACACCAGCTCGACCGCGTACATGCATAGTTTGGGAACTATTAATGATACAACAATTGTGAAGTCCCTCTCCATGAGACAGGATGAGCCTCCCACGCCTCCTCAAAGCAAGAGGACCAGCAGCACCAGCAGCAGCAGCTTCTACGTCAGAGGATGATGCCTCTGTCACGTCAATATATAAAGAACAACAACGTCTATCGTCGGAGCAGGAACGAATGTCTACTGAATTCGTCAAGATGACCTCAGACATCGGAGAATTAAAGAAAAAACAAAATCTCTGGCCAAGTTGGTGAAGAAGATTTTTCAAAGCTTGGTTGCAGCAGCTCTGAGGATTCCAACTGATCTTTTACTTCGTGTTGTTCTTATGTTCTAATTATCTTTTTATTTTGCAGGTTTTTAGCTTTAGTTCTTACTTTTTTTTAACTTTTCACTCCCTTTATTTTTGTAATTTTGGCTAGCTTCAGTGACAAAAAGGGGGAGAGAGATATGAACATTTGGACATGTTTGTGAGAACTTTGTAAACTTTAAACTTGGAAGGTAAGTATGACAACAACTTTACTTTGTATTGTGAATGAATGCATGCCTCAACTAACTATTCGACTAACTATTTGGGCATGTAATATTACTAACAAGTTGTTTGATGACTAACATACTCATGACATTTGGAATTTAATGCTTAGATGATATGTGAATTGCTTTGATTGCTTATTTCATACATATCTGATTTTGTAAATGTCATGGCGAGTATAAACTCCATCTCTCTGTTTGATTTTTTGAATGTTAATTTCTTGAGGTATCTAACGATTTCTTTTGTCAAGAATTATTTCTTTTGCAGAGAGTACAAACGTCTAAGTCTAGAGTCTATTTTAGGAGTTTATCTCATGTATTCATTTTTATTTGGATCTTAATTGTATGTTTTTGTTGTATGGTGATAACAACAAAAATATCTTTTTGAATTTTCTTTAAGTGGATTTTTGTTTTGTCACGAAACCGCCAAAGGGGGAGATTGTTAAGGATTTTATTTTGGCGTATTTCGTGAAGTGGTTAAGTCTTGAAGATTGAAGATGAAGATGTTTGGATCATATACCTCAATCTCAAGAAAGAAGAATTCAAAAGGATCAGGTACGTTTAATTAAATAAGTTTTGGTGATCCGAATACTTCTTATAGTGTAGAAACACTTGGATGGATTTTTAATTGAATAAAAATAAAAAAAACTGGACTGTTATATGTTCAGGATCCGGATCAGGGTATTCCAGTCCGGACCCCGAACGTAGGTAAGTTCATGCGGAATTTCAGTCCGGATCGCCCTTGGTTCAATCCGGACCCCGAACGTGGATTCTACAGAAATCGCATGAATAGTCCGGACCGTGCATCCTTCAGTCCGGACCCCGAACATGATTTTTCAGGAATTCTCTGAAAAATGACAACAGTCCGGATCAAGCCAAATCCAGTCCGGACCGTCGTGCGGGAAAAATTCTGTTAAGTCAGTTTTTGATTCTTATCTTCTTTCAAAAGTTTCTAACCTATAAGTAAACCCTATTGTTTATCTTTTAGGGTAATCCAATCCGTAGATAACCGAGAAAAAATCAAAAATTATGGAGAAAACTTAGAAATCCACATATAGAGAAGAAAGGGAAAAACTAGATCTATTCTATGTTTCTTCATCTATATTGATTAATTTGATTCTAGGATTTCAAACTCAGATTTTGAGTAGAATCAAATTAATGAATACTTAGATGGTATTTCCGATCTATCTTTGATCTAAGTATTCGGCGGATTTTCACCACCAACAAACAACGATTTTACAAAAAATCGGCGCGTGGATTCGCGTGGCCTTGTGGACTCAAGGTGCTACCGCTCTCGTGGATTCGGAGCGAGGTACGTTCGTGTGATCGATACGTACTACTTGGTGGAAACCGTGGATTCGGTTGGACGTCGTGGACTCGACGTTGGACGCCGTGGATTCGGCGTTGGACGCAAATCGTGGATTCGAGGCGCGTTACGGAGCGAGCGGAGAAGATCAACTAGGAACGTATGGAAAAAGTTTGAGTCGTGTGTGAGTATGTTATATCACCTTTGTACGTGTTTAATCTTAGTGGATTTCACCGTGTGATCGGTCCCGTGGTTTTTTACTCCTGTTTTGGAGTTTTCCACGTAAAATCTCTGCGTGTTATTTACTTTTCCGCATTGGGTTTTTGTTACGCAAATATTTTGGAGTGTTTATTGTTTACACCTATTCACCCCCCTCTAGGTTTTTTTCCCCTATTCAGATCCATATTTAACATAACCCACAGCGGAAGCTTCCGGGGCAAAAAGCGAGGTTGGCGGCGAAGAAACCTGAAGCTTCTATTGGGTTTTTGGTTTTGGAGCAGGTAGGTTCCGGAACCAGGTGCTGGGTTCCGGAATCAGCCTTTTGGTTCCGGAACCAGCTATTAGGTCCAGGAACCGAAGGGGGGGTATCGGTACCCAGCTTATGGTACCGCTACCCAGCCTCTCAGGGACACAGATTGTCACGCCCCGGGTGTAAACCGGAACCCAGGCCCGTCTACAGATCCGCCGTGCACACGGTATTTCCCGCGTACACGAAGCGCCAAACCTGCTCAGATATAAGAGATAATAATAAAAGAGCAATAAAAACAGAGCTGAACTAAAAACTAATACATCTCAGACTGAAGCTGGAAATAAAATATAATACATCTGTATAAATGATACATCAGTCTCTCCCAGCTCACCAAAATAAATACAACCTGCTGGCAAAAGCCAGTCCCAAATGTAAAAGTAGAACCGTCTGAGGAAACATGGGTACCTCAACAGTCCAGCTAACCCGCTCATCCTGCCTCGAGATCTATATACTCAGCCGTCCTCTCTCCTCGACCCGCTGCTGAAAGCCCAGCAGTACCCGCAGAAGACACTGCAAAAACAAGGGAGAAGAAAAAGAGAAAAGAAGAATGGGGGTGAGAACTACTAGTAGACCAGTAGCCTCCCCTAGTGGGTAAAACCTCAAACTCTGACACACCCACTAGGTCTACCAGAGGCAAAAAGGAAAGAAGAGTGGTAAGAAATGAAACTGCTGAAAAAGAGAAATCTACCACTACTATGCCTCTAAAATACAGTCCTAGACTGGAATAACCGTATGCAACAATAACCAACCGTCCCAGATGAACCCAATCTGTACCGCCCTCATCATCGGGCAAGTAAGCCGCGCCGATGTGATAGCAAAATTCCTGCTGCCGCCCTCATCATCGGGCAAGTAAGCCGCACCGATGTGATAGCAAAACTGTCCATAACTGTCTGGCCCCGGCCTCCGGAGGGGATCTCGAGGGGAGCGACCCACACGAGGAAAGCATCACCGGGCAATAACCGCGCCGGTGTGATAAGTATCAAAAGCAGGACTGGATCACAACTATAAAGCCCCAGTGGAACACACCCCTCCACTAAAAGAAATTGATCCTCAATCTGATGCACAAATGAACATCCGGTCAATCGCCCAAAATCCGCGATCGCCGCAATACCTCACAATCCACAACAAGGTCTCAGAACCGACCTCCGGTCAACCGCCCAATATCCGCGGTCGCCGGAATAACCCACAATCACAATCATGTCCCACATCCGACATCCGGTCAACCGCCTACTATCCGCGGTATCCGCTATAATCCCCCAATCCAAAATCGGGTAAAATAATATGTATCTGGTCAACCGCCTACTATCCGCGGTTGTCACAAAACCCTCTAGTCCATAATCATGCCCTATTACCGACATCCGGTCAACCGCCCAATATCCGCGGTCACCGCCAAAACCCATAATCCACAATCCAGGCCCCGACTACACTATCCCAAACCCCTGCTCAAACCCGAGCAACATGAACCACCTGACTAACGAAAAGGAGAAAAGAAGCAAACAAGGTTTCTCCTAAGTCAAGTTCCAACATGAAAGTGTAGCAATAAAAGATGACCTACCTAGATGTCCATACACGCATGCAAGTGTTCTCAAGGAAATATAATTAAGTCATTGATCATTAACAGTATCCACCTATGTATGTCACCTACCCTCAAGTAGCACCATTAACAGGGTAATCATAAAGTCCAGAATAAATATTCCATTCCACATGCAAGGTTAAACGCTATCATAGCAACCCTATCCCCACACAGGCATGCATAAATCCAACCTCGATCATGATTAATCAAGATGTCCAAATAAAGGGGATCACTCTAATATTCCTAGTGAGCATGTCAAAATAGAGGTAAACAACAACCACCCACCTCGAGCTCTAAATCCTGGTCCCAACAGTGAAGTCCACGCCCGGTCTAAGCAACCACCACAACACTGCACAAAGCACCCCAAAAGGATATACACAATTAACATACAATGCTCACACAAAATCTGCCCCAAACATAACAGTCCACAGTTTTGCCCTATTTTTACCTGCGGAAAAGGCTCGGAAAATTGCAAGAAAAATACCGTCATGATCCTCGCGACGAACCGGTCGAAATGAGTACCTGCACGATCAAATCCGAGTTTCCTACGCTGAGATACAAATTCGGCAAGGGAACCACCCCGAAATAGACCAATCACAAAATCTGAATCACAAGGTTCTGTAAACAGAGACTTTTCACCTTCGGAAAAATTCAGAAAATTCCAAGGAAATTTGGGGACATTCCTCGTGATGTGTAGATGCAAAAATGCCTTTTGAATCACCCCAATCCGATGCCTGTGCATGAAGATATCGCCAAAATACCACACCGCTGTCCAAAACTCCGCCCCAGAAAATGAGGTCACAAGATGATCCGAAAAACCCATGAAAAGCTCGGAATGGGAAAAACCAGTAAACATGGGAAACGTAGCCCTACCTGTCGTGAAGACGATGGCGCAAGAATCGCCGGAAAATACTGTCGGGGTAGCTCGGGAGAGTCCACGCACCGAAATGCGACGAAGGGGATCACAAAGGAACGAGCGTCGCGCCGCGCCGTAAAATCCGAAACCTCGAAGTGCGTGCCACCAAAAATTCTCAAACTTGACAGGAGTATTCCTCTCTTCTTGGAGAAGATTTCATCTTCTCAGCCCCCCTTCGAGCTGAGGGCTCCAAGGGGTCGAAATCCACCATTGAAGCCCTCTCGGATGCAAACAAAGAGCCAAAACCAGAAAATCTTTTCGGAAAATTACCTCTGTGTCCCACAGAACAGGAAACACCAAAAACACCCAATCACTGCCCGCCACGTGGTAGCTGAACAGCAAACAGCAACTCCAGCCAATGCGGTTGCGACACGTGGCCCCGACCGCGCCAGCCCCGCGCCAGTCGTGCCAGCTGCCCCCCACTGCGTGCACAGTAACCAGACTAATGGGGAGGCGCCACGTGTCATCACTCTGCCTACTGCACCCGGTGCACGAAATCCTGTGGACCGAACCAATGGTAATATGCCACGTGTCCAAGCCTAGTGCACCATACACCCGCGCTGCTCCGTAGACCGCGACCAGTGAGCCAACCATTAGGAAACCGCCACGTGTCCCCCTCACGGTGCATGCCGGCCGCGTGGACCGCGCTCCTGCCCGCGCGCCCGCGCGCCCGCGCGCCTGCCCGCCGCTGCTGTGCCGCCTGCCCGAGGCCGCGCCGCCGCTCTCCGCCGCTGCCCGTTGCCGCCGCCGACTCCGGCGATCGCCGAGAACACTGTTCCGGCGGTAAACAGTAAAATTACTGTAGCAAGCTCCGAAAAATACATGTAAATAGCCCATTTTGATCGTTTTCGCGCGCTGAGTCCAAATCCGGTGTCCGATTTGCCAAATTCCATTCATAAAATTTGCCGAATGCATCCGGGAAGGTGTTTCTTTGTCAAAACTTCGCGCTGAGCCCAATTTTAATATCCGTTTCGCGTGAAACCACTCCTAAAGATCCGACGGAGTCAACTGATCCCCCACGTGGTCCATTTAAGCCCAAAGTCCAACACTTATGTCCAAATTGTGCACAATCACCGCCGACACACCACGTACGCCTCCAGAAGCCACCCAACGCACTGCAACAGCTCTGCGGAGATCCAGGTCATCACACAGATGCTTGCTGAGTTGGATATTTTTGAGGGTGTTTTGGACTTTTCACCTCTCCAGCTGCCCTTGCACCCACACCATCTTCTATTTATACGAGCCAACTCACCATGCTTCTTCTCCACTACAACCAGAGGAAAAGAAAGAATGAAAGAAAAGAGAAGAAGGAGAAGTGAAGTAAAGTGAGTTGAAGCCTTGCATGTTGGTGTGATCCTGCTGCTTGGAGTTGAGCGGAGCCGCGCGCGCGTCGAGCTACGTACGAGGTAAGTTGACAGATTGTTTTCCAAGCTTGGGATTATGGATTATTTTGTGGTTTTGGATGAGTTTGAGCTGAAATGGATTTTCTTTTCCATCTTTTCTTCATTTTTGCACATTCGAAGCAGCTTGTTGTGCTGTCAGGCCGAGGCTTGGTTTTTATTGCGCAGAGCCAAGGTTTTGCATGCATACGCATGTTGTGTGTTGGCTGAGAGGGAGCTGAGGTGCGCAGGAGGTTTGTAGTGGACTTGGGAGTATTGTTTGAGCTTCCAGGGATTTTTCCGAGGGTCGGACAGTGTGCGCGCGCGCGGCGCGGTTTTCGGAGTTTCGGCAGATTGCGGATTTGGCGCTTCCCCGACTTCGGCTTTGCCTATGAAAAGCATTTTAGGTGGGTTGGAATTCTTCCAAATTGTATGGAATGCCTCCTAATGCTTCTATATGCATTTTGATCATGTCTAGTGTATTATTTTTACTGTTGGTAAATCTGATAGTTGCCTAGAAAATTCCAGAAAATTCTGTAGAACCCCAGATTATTTTTAGTTCACTCTTGGTACTGTATGACACTAGATTGCATGGTTAGAGGGCATTACTTTTGTACCGGGACCGTTTTAAAAAACATGAAACCTGTTTTAAGGAAAAATCGACATTTTAAAAGTGGATTTTAAATTGTGAGATTGCCAGTGAGATGACAGGGTTCCAGGGTGCACGTGACCTCGTGCCTGGGGGCCGAGGGGATTTTATTTGACTTGTGGATGTTTTTACTAGTGTCTTGGGGGTTGGTAAGGGTTTGACACCCCACTTCCCAGGGGGTCACCTATTCTAGAACTACTCTAGCTCTAGCACGCTTAACTCTCATATCCTCTTGGATCTTGCTACCATCCAAAATGCTATAGCCGGGTTAAGAGATTTAGTCCTATTATATCATTTGTATATAGGACTAATCCAAATTCCAGGGGTGTCACATTCTTCCCCCCTGTAAGCCCTGACGTCCACGTTACGCTCAAGCACACTCACAAGCACCAGGCGATGTGAGACTCGTCTTGCTAGCCTTAACCGACCTTGTGAGGAGCTGCACTCCACTCACAACGGTCATTAGCCAGGGAGCCTCGCTCTACCCGCTATATAACCCTGGCTCAGCCGAGACTCATCTCACATTTCCGGCTGGTGAATGTCTATGATACCAACTTTGACACCCCACTTCCCAGGGGGTCACCCATCCTAGAACTACTCTAGCTCTAGCACGCTTAACTCTCATATCCTTTTGGATCTTGCTATCATCCAAAATGCTATAGCCGGGTTAAGAGATTTAGTCCTATTATATCATTTATATAAAGGACTAATCCAAATTCCGGGGGTGTCACAGAGGGCATATCAGATTGAGTCGTGGAGGGTTCTCCGACCTAGACATGAGTTTGGGATGTTGGTATTCGAGTTCCGATCTAATTGATCGTGGATTATAGCCTGTAGGCGCCGCTTTTGTGCCAGATGAGACACGCTTGAGCTCGGTAGGGTCGCTCCCCTCGAGTTACGCTCCGGATGCGATGATGATGATGATGATGATGATGATGCGCCTAGTTGAGATACTAGAGGTCGCTTTGCGTGATATTGAGATAGTCTGTGCAGGACACCCTACGTAAGTCCAAGTCCTTTGTGGGCGTAGTGGCAGTAGGTAGGCGCAGGCTTGACTGGACCCGATGTGGCAGTCATTGAGATTGGGTGATATGAGCGGGTGGTTGCATGGTATGTTCTTAGACGTGTATTTCCTTTGAGCATGGTACTTGAGGCATTTAGCGGTAGTTTTATTTCCAGCTTGCATTTTATCTATCTACCTATCTATCTGTTTACCTCCAGTAGACTTAGTGGGCATACCGTGGACCTTGGTGACGGTACCCACTGAGAACTACCTTCTGCAGTAGTTCTCACACCCGCTGTGGTGACAGGTTTTCCTGAGGCGGCTGTTCCGGGTTCAGCTCGTGCAGAGACATCAAACCGAGGTAAGGGTGTGGCCGACTAGCTGCTTACCTGAGTCTGTATGGTCAGAGGTAGAGTTGCCCTGTATTTTTGGTTTCACTTTTGTACTGGACAGTGATGATTGTACTTTATGATTTAGAGTGTGGACTGTGTATTTGGATCTTGTTGTATAGTGATTTCAGCTGTTCAGTTTTTATTTCTATAGCTTTAGTTCTTTTCAGCTCTGATATTTGCATAGCTATAGATCTTATTTGCAGGTTAGACGCTTCGTCTGTGCGGGAAGTCCCGTGCAGGCGGCGGATCTGTTGGCGAGCCCGAGTCGCAGTTTCGACCGCGGGGCGTGATAGATTAGGGTGGTATCAGAGCCTAGGTGTATTGGTCATTGAGGACTTAAAGACCCTAGGCTTTTGGTTGGACAGTAGGATGACTGTCGTGAGAGATGTGACTTTAGCGAGAGTCCTGATTGAGTCTGTAACTCCCCCAGGGGATTGGGGCGAGTGACCTTACATGTTTATTCTCTAAAGTGGTTTTGTTGGCTGCAGACGACATAACGCTTTAGAAGGGGTGACATGTTTTAGACTTTCGCTTGATCGGGTCGAGAGATTTCTGTTCTCTGACATTTTGCTTTTGTTGCAGTTGCCTGCGATGCCTCCGAGACGTCGTGCAGCGAGGAGGGCGCATCCTACATCAGATGAGGAGCCCGAGCAGCGGGAGGCCGTGCAGGGTGAGGTTCAGGAGTTACAGGCCCAGGTGGCCCAGATGTCTGAGGCGTTTCAGTGCTAGGAGGCAAATATGGAGCGCATGATGAGGTTGCTTGAGCAGAGGACATCACCTGCAGCACCACCAGCAGCACCTCCGGTTGCGACATCGTCGACCTCGACTCAGATTGCTCCGTTGACAGTTTCAGAGCAGAGGGAGCTCGCTGACCGTTTGTCCTATATCAGCTCGTTTCATCCCCCATGATTTGCAGGGCAGAGTTCAGAGACTTGGGAGGCTGAAAACTGGATTGCAGCGATGGAGAAGCTGTTTGAGAACCTATTTATTCAGAAGAAACATCAGGTGCACGTGGCCACGCACTTTCTTGAGAAGGACGCCGAGATTTGGTGGTGTCGAGTTCGTCCAGTGGGGCCACCGGGAGTGCAGTTATTGACTTGGGCGGAGTTTCATGCTTTGCTACTCGGGGCCTATTTTCCCGACAGTACAAAGAAGAAACTAGAAGGGGATCTGCAACGTCTTCAGCAGGGGAGTCATCCTCTTCATGTGTATGTTCGTGAGTTTCAGCAGCTATTGAGTAGTGTCCCCCATGTTGCTCAGGATGAGGCTCAGAGGGTTGAGCTTTTTGAGAGAGGTCTGCATCAGGATATTTATCCTCTTGTGCGTTCGCATAGAGCGTCGACTCTGGATGCGGCTATAGAGCACACTCGGTGGGTTGACCGAGGATCGGTGGTTATGTCAGAGAGGGAGCGAGCGCCAGGGACCAGTTCTGGAGAGAAGCGTCCACCGCTGTCAGATTTTGGCCAGTCGAGTAGGCCGAGACCATCGAGACCACCACGATTCCAGTCTCAGGGTCGTGGGTCTCAGGGGAGACAGAGTGTCACGCCCCGGGGTCGAAACTGCGACCCGGGCTCGCCAACAGATCCGCCGCCTATACAAAACCCCGCATAGGCGAAGCGTCTAACCTGCAAAAGATATACTAAAGATATACAAATATCAGAGCTGAAAAGAAAACTACTGAAAACTAAAATCCAATCACTGTACAACTGAAAATAAAGATACAATATCCATCTCCCAAATACGATCATATGCAAAATCCTCTGATACAACACTCCAAACTCTACAGGGAGGTAAACAGAAATAATACATTAGTGTACAGGCTCT
The DNA here is from genome assembly GCA_029204045.2 of Tillandsia leiboldiana. Lineage (NCBI taxonomy): Eukaryota > Viridiplantae > Streptophyta > Magnoliopsida > Poales > Bromeliaceae > Tillandsia > Tillandsia leiboldiana. The sequence goes on along the minus strand of JAQNDB010003949.1, from coordinate 8,173 downwards.
CAGTACAAGTCAAATCCTCACAATACAATAGTCTCTCAAAAGTGGAAATAAAACTAATCTACTGACTGTACTGCAAATCTCCAGAAAGGGGGCACCGCTATACTCCAAGGACGGGTAGGGAACTAGCTCGCGACTCCCTCGCCTCGGTCAGTAGGATCAGCAACTGGAGCAACAGGAACTGGAGAAGGGGTCCCTGGGGAAAAATACACCACTACGGGTGTGAGAACTACATCCCACAGTAGTTCTCAGTGGGTACCGCCACCAATCCCGACGGTCTGCCCACTAAGTCTACTAGAGGCATAATATAATAGAAAACTGAAGAAAGGAAAGCTGAAAATAACTCTACAGCTACCATGCCTCTATCTACTATGCTCAAAGTGTGATACCGATAAAAATGATGCATCGACTCAAACTCAGTATACTCAATCAACCCAATCACAGTGACTGCCACATAGGGTCCAGTCAAACCTGCGCCCACCTACTGTCGCACATCCACAAGAGGACGGGTCTACCGTAGGGCGTCCGTGATTGCCAAAACTGGCCCAGCCAGAGGGACTGCGTCGACAAGTCGCGATAGTACAGTAACAGGCCCAGCTCCGGAGTGGCACTCGAGGGGCGCGACCCCACCGAGGAAAGTATCAGCGCATCTCTGTCGAGCTCAATATGGCTCATGCAGGCTATAGTCCAAATCCACGATCAACAAGATCGACAGTAACTAACATCACCTCTCTAACTCACTAGCTGGAAATATCCAACAGCTAGGACTGCCGTCAACCCAACGGCTCCCCAAAACAGAACACCAACCCACAACGACACAACACAGACCGACACCATAAGGGTTCGGAAACCCCGATAGGTCGGTGCCTAGAACCCTATCAAACAAGAACAGACTCCAGGCTCCGCCTATCGAAGTTCTCGACCCCCTTAAAGTTCGGGAACATGATAACCTCAGTATGACATGCAGAAGACACCAACCAGGGCCCGAAAGTTCCAAAGGACCAACACCTACGACCCTTTCAAACAAGAACAGGTTCCAGGCACGGTCCCCGTAGCTTTCATCCCGAAACAGAAACAGAAAAGGCCCCTAGAACCCAGATCACCCAAACTCTCTCGGGTGCCGAAGTTGTAATAAAAAGATGATAGTTATTACTGAAAGCTATTTTAATATGAGAAACCCAATTTAATATATTTTAGTTCTTTAATAAAAATCAGTTCAAATAAGTTTTATTTTCCAAACCCCGAAGGGCTATTGCCTTCACCCAAATCAAACAAGAACAGGCTCCGGCGACCCCTCGAAATTTGGAAGGAAAACATTAGTTTACAGAAATTATGTGTGTCTAAAAACAGTCTGGGTTCTAGGTCCTACTATCACTGGTACACTACTGCCACTAACACTGTGGTGACCCGAATCTCTGCAGGGCTTCTACAGTGTGACCAGCAGCTTCTGGAGGCCTATGTGGCGTGTCGGCGGTGTTTCTGCACTAATTTGGACACAAGTGTTGGACTTCGGGTGTATATGGATCATATAGGTGATCGGAGGACCCCGTTGGATGTGTAGAAGTAATTTCGCGCGAAGCGGATATTAAAATTGGACTCAGCGCGAAGTTTGGACCAAGAAACACCTTTCTGGATGCCTTCGGCAATTTTTAGGAATGGAATTTGGCAAATCGGACACCGGATTTAGACTCAGCGCGCGAAAACGATCAAAATGGACTATTTACATGCATTTTTCAGAGTTTGCTACAGTAAATTACCGTTCACTGGCCGGAACAGTGTTTCCGGCGATCGCCGGCGGCGGCGGGCAGCGGCGGAAGGCGGCGGCGCAGGCTCGGGCAGGCGGCGCGCGGCCGTGGGCAGGCGCACGGGCGCGCGGGCAGGCGCGCGGTCCACGGGCGAGGCGTGCACCGGGGGAGGACACGTGGCGGCTTGCTTTTGGAGCGGTGTTGTGCGCGCGGTCCACGCAAGGAGCGGAGTAGGTGACCAGGGCAGGTGGCCGTACGCGCGGGGGAGGCGCGCGTCGTGCGCGGTGCAGGGTCTGCCGGTGCCACGTGGCGCGCCGTCATTGGCGGGCGCACGTGCACCGGGCGCGCGGGGCGCGGGTGGGCCACGATGCGGGCCACGTGGCGGGCCGTGGCGATTCCGGGCCCATTACTGTAGCGGCCCGATCATTTCGGGCGCCCGAAACCAGGGACAGATGGTATTTTGGGGTTTGTTTTTTGGAGACTATAAATAGCCCCCTAAGGCCTGCGATTTGGAGCTTTTCCTGAGGTCTTCTGCTCCTGAGCCCTGAAGGAAAGTTCTTCATCATCTTGTGCTCTATCTTCTGAGGAAGTTTGGAAATTTTTGGTGGCACGCACTTCGAGGTTTGCGGCTCTTCGGCGCAGTGCAACTTTCCTTCACCGGTGATCCCCTTCGTCGCGTTTCGGTGCGCAGGCTCCCTTGGCTTACTCAGACCATATTTTTCGATGATTTTTGCGGCAGCGCGTTCGCGAGAGGCAAGGATTCGTTTTTTGTGTTGATTACTTTTCCGCATTTCGAGTTTTTGGCACAGTTCCCGAGGCATCTCTGAGCCACTGTTTTTCTGTGGTGATTTTGGACAGCATGATCTTGTTGGATTTATTTCTCAGCCTACAGACATCTGATTGAGGTGTTTAATGACTCGATTGATATCTACTCTTCGAGAGGAACGCGTCCATATTTTTATTGGATTTTTATGGGGTCATTTAGAGGGTGAGAATTAAGCTTCTTTACTGCTATCCTTTCAGCAGAACTGTGTTCTTGAGGGAATGGCTCCCAATGTTGTCCGAATTGTTTCTTGGCCTACAGGTATCAGAACGGGGCGTTTAAAGAGTCGATTTTGGGCTACTCGTCGCGAGGATCGCAACCATGATTTTTTGGGAATTTTTGGAGGTCTGTATGCAGGTGAAAAGGCTTCTTCTCTCTGTTGGTTGGTGGAAAACAGCGGGTGCTGTTTTGAGAGTTTTGAATGTGGTGTAATTGATTCTCGGCTTCGATGTTGTTTGTTGGAACAGTGGTTTGTGCGACTGTTTACGAGGGAGCAGATCCGGCAGATTTTGGATTTCGTGTGGCTGCGTACTTCACCGACATCGGCTTTGCCTGCGGAATGCGTTTCAGGTGGGTGCTTTGTTCCGAGAACCGGTGGACGGTTCTCTAACTCTATATGTTAGAATTACATGCAGGTGTAGGGTACAATACCTGGGATTGATTGGTAAGCTTAACAATGTTGATTTATAGGAATTACAAGTTAATTATTCATATTATGACAATGGTATTAATCAGACATTTATGTTGATGATTAGTGGAAGCTTACCTAAGGCAAGGTTACCCTATATGAGTAATTATCATGCCATGTTAGCACAAAACCTTTTACGAGGCTGGTTTACGCAATGGGATAGGATTATGTAGTTATGTGCAGGTTCTACTCTGAGGAGCGATTATGGATCGGGAATTATGGACAGGTATGGTCGTTGATAAGTTGGCATGAGGTTTATTTTCCTTATTCTTCTTTGAGGACAAATGCATGCTTGCATGGACATATAGTTAGGCCATCTTTTACTGCTGCACTACATATTGGAACTTGACTTAGGAGAAACCATGTTATTCCTTTCTCCTTCTTGTTAGTCAGGCGGTCTGTGTTGCTCGGGTGCGAGCAGGGGTCTGGGGTAGTGTAGCAGGGACATTGGTGTCAGGGATGGGTTTTGCTGGATTGAGACTTGGCAGGATTTTGCGGTGACCGCGGACTTGGGGCGGTTGACTGGAGGTCGGTTTAGGACTTGATTATAGACGGCAGGGTATTGCGGCAACCGCGGATTTTGGGCGATTGACCGGTTATTTATTTATGCATCAGATTGGGTTTCAGATTTCTCTTGTGGACAGAGTTTCCCATTCTTTGAGTACTTTTGCATCTGATTGAGGACCGAGGCTTTCTTTAGTGGTTGAGCTTTCCCACTTTGATCAGAGTCATGATCTAGTCCTGCTACATCATATTACTTTCGGCTACTTACTTTACTCGTGTGGGTCGCTCCCCTCGAGTACCACTCCGGAGTGTGCGTCAGACAGACTTTGAGTCCTTGAGACTCCTTTGCTTCGGTGTTATGCATCAGCTGGCATACCCGTTGCGGCAGGCAGAGCCAGACAGACTTTGATGTTACGGAATTTGAGTTGGCGTAGTTTCGTGAAAGTCTCAAGTCTTGAAGATTGAAGGTGAAGAAAGTTGAATCATTTAACTCAATCTCAAGAAAGAAGAATTCAAAAGGATCAGGTATGTTTAACTAAAGAATTTGTGTGATCCGAATACTTCTTGTAGTGTAGAAACACTTGGAAGAATCTTTCATTGCATAAAAATCAAAAACTGGACTTGGGACATGTTCAGGATCCGGATCAGGCTGTTCGATCCGGATCCCGAAGGTGGTTCGTTCATACATCGTCGCAATCCGGATCGTAGTCTCTTGATCCGGATCCCGAACGTTGAGTTTACCATCTACCTTGAACGATCCGGATCTTGCTTCGCAATCCGGATCCCGAACGTTGATGTTTGGTGAACTGTATGAACGATCCGGATCGTAGTTACATGATCCGGATCCCGAACCTTCGTTTTTCTGGAATTGGCTGTTTCGTTATGACGATCCGGATCTCAGTTATCACGATCCGGATCGCCGTCCGTAAAATTCCAGAAATGGCAGGTTTTTGATTCTTATCTCCTTCCTAGGGTTTCTAACCTATAAATAGACCCTATGTCTTTCTTTCTAGGGTCAATCCACATAGCCGTCATTTTCATGTATCATCTTATACGGCTATAGATCCACATATAGAGAAGAAAGGAAATCATTAGAGAATACTCTATGTTTCTTCATCTATATTGATTAGTTTGATTCTAGGTTTTCATACTCACATCTTGAGTTGAATCAAACTAATGAATACTTAGATGGTATTTCCGATCTATCTTTGATCTAAGTATTCGGCGGATCATCACCACCCAAAAACAACGATTACCCCAAAATCGGCGCGTGGATTCGCGTGTCCTTGTGGATTCAAGGTTCATTCGCTCTCGTGGATTCGGAGCGAGGCACGTTCGTGGATTCGAAGGGTGCTATTGGGTGAAGACCGTGGATTCGGTCGGACGTCGTGGATTCGACGTTGGACGCCGTGGATTCGGCGTTGGGCGCAGATCGTGGATTCGAGAAGCGTCTGGAGCGAGCGGAGAAGATCCTCTAGGAGCGTATGGAAAAGGTTGAGTCGTAAGTGTGTACGGTAAATCACCTTGTACGTGTTTTAATTCTAGTGGATTTCTGCCGTGTTATCGGTCCCGTGGTTTTTTACTCCGGTGATGGAGTTTTCCACGTAAAAATCTTGCGAGTTATTTTCATTTCCGCATTGGGTTTTTTATCGCAACGATTTTTGAGTGTTTATACGTTTACACCTATTCACCCCCCTCTAGGTGTTTCTTCCCCTATTTAGATCCGTATTATATACGACCCAACAAGTGGTATCAGAGCGGGAATAGGGTTGTGAACAATGGTTGAAGGTGGAAACATCAATCGACCCCCTTTCTTTGATGGAACAAATTATGCGTACTGGAAAGTACGGATGAAAGCCTTTTTATCTTCCATCGACGAAAGGGTGTGGCATTCAATTGAATCAGGATGGACTAATCCAACTGAACTTATCTCTGATGTTCACACCTTAAAACCTAGGTCGAAATGGACCAAGGAAGAGTTTGAGTTATCTTCTTACAATGGCAAGGGAATTAATGCTATTTTTAATGCCTTATCTCAAACTGAATTCTCTCGCGTCTCGGCATGTGAGACTGCGAAAGAAATCTGGGATGTTCTCCAGGTTACACATGAGAGAACTAACCTCGTGAAGATTCAGAAACTGCAGATGCTTACGAGCAAGTTTGACTCTATTTTGATGGCAGAAAATGAATCTTTCACGGACTACTATACACGATTGCAAGACATCGTAAACTCATGTGCTAATCTGGGAGAGAAGATTCCAGAATTTAAGATTGTAAGAAAAATCTTAAGAACTCTTCCTGAACGATTTCGCCCAAAGGTTACTGCCATTGAAACTATTAAACACCCGGACGAAATACGTGTAGAAGAATTAGTTGGTTCATTACAAACTTATGAAATGACTTTTAATACTAACAATTCTTCTGGAAAAGCATCCACTTCTAAGTCTTCAGGTTATGCGTTGAAAACAACTAAGGAAGAAGACGCGGATACATCCTCCTCGGACGATGACGAGAACCTTTCTATGGAGGAATTTGAGAAGCAGCTCGCTCTCTTGACAAGGAATTTTCGCCGCAACTTTCGAAGGGGTAATTCAAGCAAATCTCCATCCTTCAGAAAGTGGAACAAAGGCAAGGGTACTCCAAGTCACAAGTCAAGAAAGCAGGAGAACTTCTCAAAGGATAAGAAAAGTTCAGAAGGACAACTGCAATGCTTCAAATGTCGAGGCTACGGCCACATTGCAACGGAGTGTCCTAACAAGTATCCAGCAAAGAAGAAGGCGATGCAAGTCGTCACTTGGGATGACAACTCAACGTCAAATGAGTCGTCTTCAAGTGATGAAGAAAGAGCTCCACGGCATTCCACGCGTCCACATCTTCACCATTCATGTGCTTTATGGCAACTACGTCTGAATCATTGTCCAACTCCACTGTTGAAAAGAATGCAATGGACAATGAATCGGATGATTCGGAAGGTGAAGAGTTTGCTCTAGCCTATCACAGATCTTTACAGGATTTAAAGAAACCGGCTAAGCAAAACAAGGGGTTGAGAGGGAGATTGCAGGATCTCGAAGAAGAAGTAAAAAGGGTAACTTCTCTCTCGACCGATCTTGAAGTGGAAAGGGATAGTTTGATAAAAGCAAATGTTTCCCTTCAAGAGTCCAATGAGCAGCTCGAGAAGAACTATATAGATATGGTGAACAAAGCAAACTACTTCTTGAAGCTCTATGGCGAGGGCCGACAGGAAAGACGGGAAATGACAGAGACCATTCTCCAACTCAAGGATGACTTACAGCAATTCTCTTTAGGAAGGAGTAAGTTGGATAAACTCCTTGGTCTTGGTCAAACAAATCGGTTCGGCCTCGGGTACACTCAAACTGGAAACAGTCCAAGTTCGAGTGGGACAGTCTTTGTGCCTCAGTCGGTATCTCCTCCTCCGACATCGGAATTCAAGACAAACAACGACAACAAACCTACCTCATCCTCTCGGAATCGTCAAGCTCAAAGGTATGTTTTCGTTGTAATTTTGTAGGGCACATCGAAAGAAATTGCGAGATTGGAGCTCAAAGAACAAATCAACCACATCTTGCAATTGCTACCAATAAGCTCACTTCCCGGAATTCAAGGAAGGATTTTTCAAAAGGAAAGAACATTGGTAGCACCTCAAACAAGACGATGACAAAAGAAAAGATCAATCATACAAGACGTCATCTTCAAGGAGAATCTCTCAACCTTTACCAACATACTCCAAAACTCAAAAGTGTTTGGGTATGCAAAGGTGAAACCCCTCCTTGTCCTTAATCGTTCTACGATTAAATCTTGTATAGTTTGTGTAGACTATTTTCTTTTCTTCTTTTTCTTTTGGGCCGACCCGTCAACCATCTTTGGGAGGTAAATGGTACATCTTTTTATTGGTTGATGATTTCTCTCGGTTTTCTTGGGTAGCATTTTTTGAGAGAGAAAGCTGATACGTTTGACTCTTTTCATGAGATTTGCCATCGTATTATGATTGAAAAGAATGAAAAGATCATTCGTGTTAGAAGTGATAGGGGTGGAGAATTCATAATTCAAAATTCATTGACTTTTGTACTTCAAATGGCATTAAACATGAATTCTCGGCACCCTATACACCTCAGCAGAATGGTGTTGTTGAGCGCAAAAAACAGGGTTGTTCAAGAGATGGCCGTGTGATGCTTCATAGCCGGAAATTACCGCTACATTTTTGGGCTGAAGCTGTGAACACCGCTGTCTATGTCATTAACAGAGTGTATTTGCGCCCAGGAACCTTGAATACACCATATGAGCTGTGGTTTAGTAGAAAACCGGATATCAAGTACTTTCGTATCTTCGGGAGTCGATGTTACAATCTTACGTGACCGTGAAAATCTTGGAAAGTTCGACTCTCGAAGGAATGAAGGG
>JAQNDB010003948.1:0-25000 GCA_029204045.2 Tillandsia leiboldiana | reverse complement strand
CCACCCCCCCCCCCCCCCCCCCCCCCCCCCCCCCCCCCCCCCCCCCCCCCCCCCCCCCCACCCCCCCCCCCCCCCCCCCCCCCCCCACCCCCCCCCCCCCCCCCCCCCCCCCCCCCCCCCCCCCCCCCCCCCCCCCCCCCCCCCCCCCCCCCCCCCCCCCCACCCCCCCCCCCCCCCCCCCCCCCCCCCCCCCCCCCCCCCCCCCCCCCCCCCCCCCCCACCCCCCCCCCCCCCCCCCCCCCCCCCCCCCCCCCCCCCCCCCCCCCCCCCCACCCCCCCCCCCCCCCCCCCCCCCCCCCCCCCCCCCCCCCCCCCCCCCCCCCACCCCCCCCCCCCCCCCCCCCCCCCCCCCCCCCACCCCCCCCCCCACCCCCCCCCCCCCCCCCCCCCCCACCCCCCCCCCCCCCCCCCCCCCCCCCCCCCCCCCCCCCCCCCCCCCCCCCCCACCCCCCCCCCCCCCCCCCCCCCCCCCCCCCCCCCCCCCCCCCCCCCCCCCCCCCCCCCCCCCCCCCACCCCCCCCCCCCCCCCCCCCCCCCCCCCCCCCCCCCCCCCCCCCCCCCCCCCCCCCCCCCCCCCCCCCCCCCCCCCACCCCCCCCCCCCCCCCCCCCCCCCCCCCCCCCCCCCCCCCCCCCCCCCCCCCCCCCCCCCCCCCCCCCCCCCCCCCCCCCCCACCCCCCCCCCCCCCCCCCCCCCCCCCCCCCCCCCCCCCCCCCCCCCCCCCCCCCCCCCCCCCCCCCCCCCCCCCCCCCCCCCCCCCCCCCCCCCCCCCCCCCCCCCCCCCCCCCACCCCCCCCCCCCCCCCCCCCCCCCCCCCCCCCCCCCCCCCCCCCCCCCCCCCCCCCCCCCCCCCCCCCCCCCCCCCCCCCCCCCCCCCCCCCCCCCCCCCCCCCCCCCCCCCCCCCCCCACCCCCCCCCCCCCCCCCCCCCCCCCCCCCCCCCCCCCCCCCCCCCCCCCCCCCCCCCCCCCCCCCCCCCCCCCCCCCCCCCCCCCCCCCCCCCCCCCCCCCCCCCCCCCCCCCCCCCCCCCCCCCCCCCCCCCCCCCCCCCCCCCCCCCCCCCCCCCCCCCCCCCCCCCCCCCCCCCCCCCCCCCCCCCCCCCCCCCCCCCCCCCCCCCCCCCCCCCCCCCCCCCCCCCCCCCCCCCCCCACCCCCCCCCCCCCCCCCCCCCCCCCCCCCCCCCCCCCCCCCCCCCCCCCCCCCCCCCCCCCCCCCCCCCCCCCCCCCCCCCCCCCCCCCCCCCCCCCCCCCCCCCCCCCCCCCCCCCCCCCCCCCCCCCCCCCCCCCCCCCCCCCCCCCCCCCCCCCCCCCCCCCCCCCCCCCCCCCCCCCCCCCCCCCCCCCCCCCCCCCCCCCCCCCCCCCCCCCCCCCCCCCCCCCCCCCCCCCCCCCCCCCCCCCCCCCCCCCCCCCCCCCCCCCCCCCCCCCCCCCCCCCCCCCCCCCCCCCCCCCCCCCCCCCCCCCCCCCCCCCCCCCCCCCCCCCCCCCCCCCCCCCCCCCCCCCCCCCCACCCCCCCCCCCCCCCCCCCCCCCCCCCCCCCCCCCCCCCCCCCCCCCCCCCCCCCCCCCCCCCCCCCCCCCCCCCCCCCCCCCCCCCCCTCCCCCCCCCCCCCCCCCCCCCCCCCCCCCCCCCCCCCCCACCCCCCCCCCCCCCCCCCCCCCCCCCCCCCCCCCCCCCCCCCCCCCCCCCCCCCCCCCCCCCCCCCCCCCCCCCCCCCCCCCCCCCCCCCCCCCCCCCCCCCCCCCCCCCCCCCCCCCCCCCCCCCCCCCCCCCCCCCCCCCCCCCCCCCCCCCCCCCCCCCCCCCCCCCCCCCCCCCCCCCCCCCAACTGATCACGTAGACTCTGATTTCTAATCTTTAAACCGTCGGGGTGTAGAAGCAATTCCCCAACTCTCCGGCATCAACACACAGCCATATGCAGTCGAAAAAACCAGATTGCAAATCCACCATTGGGAAGACCCGGGACCCTTACAGCTGGTAAATCAAATCCTCCATGCTCGACAAGGGTGCTAGCTCCAGATGGTCACTTCATCTAATTCCCGGGGATCCACGCAAAGCCGAAGTGAACCAACCTTCCATAACTCGAATAGCACCGGCGCCCCCAAAGGCGACACACATGGTCTGACAAACTTCCCAAAACATCGAATCCTGGAGTTGTGTCCTCAATTCCCAAACTAGTGACATGCAAGGCCACTCCAATAGGAGAACACCCGGGAACTCACAACCAAAGGGGGTATCCCGAGTCCCAGCGCCGCCGTAGGTCCCTCAACCATACCAGCCAAAAGGCTACTCATCCACTGCGAAACATCCGCCTCGCTCACGAAGTCAAAACCATAGAGGCGAAGATAACCTTCAAGCAACCCACGTACACCAACACCTCCGGGCCTGGCTCCCCAAGAAAACTGTCCTCGCGGCATAATCATCCGCCGCGAAAGGAAACCGAACCAGCCAGCCCAACAAGTACCAAAACAACATCCCTCAGCTGAGCCAAGACCATCAGGTCTACCGGTAAAATCCAGGACTCAAGCTGCACCGGGCAGGACCAACAACTCTCCTCCACATGCTAAGCGCGATCGGGAAAATAAGCCTCCCCGTGCGCGAGGTGACCATCCTGCCCCCTAACCCAAGCAATGAAGCAAGAGCTGTGACACCCCCGGAATTTTGGATTAGTCCTCTATATAAATGATAAAATAGGACTACATCTCTAACCGGCTATAGCATTTTGGATGGTAGCAAGATCCAAGAGGAACATGAGAGTTAAGCGTGCTAGAGCTAGAGTAGTTCTAGGATGGGTGACCCCCTGGGAAGTGGGGCGTCATAAGTTGGTATCAGAGCCATCACCAGCCGGAAATGTGAGATGAGTCTCGGCTGAGCCAGGGTATATAGCGGGTAGAGCGAGGCTCCCCGGCTAATGCCCGTTGTGAGTGGAGTGCAGCTCCTCACAAGGTCGGCTAAGGCTAGCGAGACGAGTCTCACATCGCCTGGTGCTTGTGAGTGTGCTTGAGCCTGACGTGGACGTCAGGGCTTAAAGGGGGGAAGAATGTGACACCCCCCGGAATTTGGATTAGTCCTCTATATAAATGATAAAATAGGACTGCATCTCTAACCCGGCTATAGCATTTTGGATGGTAGCAAGATCCAAGAGGAACATGAGAGTAAGCGTGCTAGAGCTAGAGTAGTTCTAGGATGGGTGACCCCCTGGGAAGTGGGGCGTCACAAGAGCACTACCCACCAAGAAGGGAATTCTCCCGTATCAAGAAGATACGAACCCAAAAGTCTGGAACAACTCAAACCTACCACCACACCGACCGCTGTAACCTATGTGCTCCGACAGTCTCAAAAATCCACTATCCTGGAAAAAGGAGTCGGGAATGCCTCCTCCGACTGATCTGTCCTCCATCACCCGACGCCAAGCGCCTCAATCAGAACTCGCCTCAGGCGGTAGATCCCAATCCAAAGGGACACAATGCCACGCTCCATACTCAATCCATAATCGGGGTGACTCATCCGCCAAAACTGGCTCACTTGATCAAAGCAATCCCACAGCTTACCCGCTGTCAACTGTCCACCCTACCTCGGTGCCCCAACACTAAACGTCGGCATGGAGGGGGCTACTCGCTACTCCGACAACTGTGCCACTGTGCTACTCCGACAACTGTGTCACTGCGCTGCTCCGAAAACTGTGTCACTGCGCTGCTCGACAACTGTGTCACTCGTCCGACAACTGTGCCACTGCGCTGATCCGACAACTGTGTCACCGCGCTGATCCGACAACTGTGTCACCGCTCCGCTGATCTGCCTCCAACACACCTACCCTTCGGGTCCGGAGCTCTCAGACTACAATCTGGGTATCCGGCCCGAAACAACCAGCTCAGACCCAACTGCCGCACCAAGGTGCACCCGGGTCAGGGCCCAACGTCGGGGAGACACCGCTCACCACGACAAAACCGCAAATCAGCACACCCCAAACACTCGACCCAATCTAGCGAAGTCAAAGACATCCCTTTATTTTTGTAACTTTATGTTGTCTGCAGCCAACATAACTGTCCCACAAAATAGGATATGTCGATCCCTCTCACTCACAGGAAAGAGTCCAAACAAATAAATCACCGCACTTTCGCAAAATGTCGCGTCTCTCACGCAATAACATCCTAGGGTCCGCCGAAAAGCCTAGGGTTTCCTAAGTCCAAATGACCTATCCCTAAGCTCTGATACCACCTAATCTGTCACGCCCCGGGTGTAAACCAGAACTCGGGCCCGTCTACAGATCCGCCGTGCACACGGTATTTCCCGTGTACACGAAGCGCCAAACCTGCTCAGATATAAGAGATAATAATAAAAGAGCAATAAAAACAGAGCTGAACTAAAATCTAATACATCTCAGACTGAAGCTGGAAATAAAATACAATACATCTGTATAAATGATACATCAGTCTCTCCCAGCTCACCAAAATAAATACAACCTGCTGGCAAAAGCCAGTCCCAAATGTAAAAGTACAACTGTCTGAGGAACCTGGGTACACCAACAGTCCAGCTAACTCGCTCATCCTGCCTCGAGATCTATCTACTCAGCTGTCCTCTCTCCTCGACCCGCCGCTGAAAGCCCAGCAGCACCCGCAGAAGACACTGCAAAAACAAGGGAGAAGAAAAAGAGGAAAGAAGAATGGGGGTGAGAACTACTAGTAAACCAGTAGCCTCCCCTAGAGGGTAAACCCTCAAATTCTGACACACCCACTAGGTCTACAAGAGTCAAAAAGGAAAGAAGAGTGGTAAGAAATGAAACCGCTGAAAAAAGGAAATCTACCACTACTATGCCTCTAAAATACAGTCCTAGACTAGAATAACCGTATGCAACAATAACTAACCGTCCCAGATGAACCCAATCTGTACCGCCCTCATCATCGGGCAAGTAAGCCGCGCCGATGTGATAGCAAAGTTCCTGCTGCCGCCCTCATCATCGGGCAAATAAGCCGCGCCGATGTGATAACAAAACTGTCCATAACTGTCTGGCCCCGGCCTTCCGGAGGGGATCTCGAGGGGAGCGACCACACGAGTAAGCATCACCGGGCCAATACCCGCGCCGGTGAGATAAGTAACAAAAGCAGGATTGGATCACAACTATAAAGCCCCAGTGGAACACAACCCTCCACTAAAAGAAAACTGATTCCCAATCAGATGCAAACGTAACCATCCGGTCAATCGCCCCAATATCCGCGATTGCCGCAATACCCCACAATCAACAACCAAGTCTCACAACCGACCTCCGGTCAACCGCCCAATATCCGCGGTCGCCGGAATAACCCACAATCACAATCATGTCCCACATCCGACATCTGGTCAACCGCCTACTATCCGCGGTTGCCACAAAACCCTCTAGTCCATAATCATGCCCTATCACCGATGTCCTATAACCGACATCCGGTCAACCGCCCAATATCCGCGGTCGCCGCCAAAACCCATAATCCACAATCCAGGCCCCGGCTACACTATCCCAAACCCCTGCTCAAACCCGAGCAACAAGAACCACCTGACTAACGAAAAGGAGGAAAAGAAGCAAACAAGGTTTCTTCCTAAGTCAAGTTCCAGCATGAAAGTATAGCGATAAAAGATAGCCTATCTAGATGTCCATAACAAGCATGCATATGTCCTCATGAAAGATAAAGATAGTGTGACAAATAATGGCTCCACATGTGTATCAATCAATAGCTCCGCATAGATATAACCATCATGCTAAATCGTTGTCCAACCACACATGTTTAAAATTCACAATTTTCCCTCACCTAAATCATCCACCTATGCATGTCATCTATCCTCAAGTAATACCACTAACAGGATAAATCATATAGTCCCCATTAAATGTTCCATTCCACATGCAAGGTTAAGTGCTAACATAGCAATCCATACAATCATGTATAAGTCCCAACCACTATCATATTCCACAAGCATGCAAGTCCTAATTACAATATCAATCATGGATGTCCAAGAAGGATCTCTCTAATACTCCTAGTGGGTAAGTCAGAAAAGAGGGATAAAGCAGCCACCCACCTGACACGCAGCAATCCTTAGCTGTAAAACCTCCTCGCTGTCCAATATCCCCTTTTCACGCCAAATGCTCAAACAGGTAAACCGCCGCGATCGCTGTTCACAATTACCCCAAAACATACACACAAATAAGCACACAAGTATCCGCAAACATGCTGTCCAGAATTCAGTCCCAAAGATGCCCTATTTTTACCTGCGAGAATTGCCCAGAAAATTCCAAGAAAAATACTCTCACGATCCTCGCAAAGAACCCGTCGAAACGAGTACCTGCACGCTTAAATCCGAGTTTCCTACACTGAGAAACAAATCCGACAAGGGAACCACCCCGAAATAAACTGCTCTAAAAAACTGTAGCACTAATTCCTGTAAACAGAGATTTCTCACCTTCGAAAAATATTCAGAAAATTCCAAGAAAATTTGGGGACATTCCTCGTGATATATACATGTAAAACGCCTTTTGAATCACCCCAATCCGATGCCTGTGCGCAAAGATATGGCCAAAATACCACAGTGCTGTCCAAAACTCCGCCCAAGAAAAAGGGTCAAATGGAAGCTCGGGGAACTCCAAGATAAACTTGAAATGAGGAGGAGCTCAAAACACGAAGATCAAAGCCTTACCTGTCGTGAGTCCAACGGCGCAAGAATCGCCTCAATCGGAGGTCGGAGTAAGCCGGGGGAGTCCTCGTACCAAAATGCGACGAAGAAGATCACAAACGAACGAGCGTCGTGCAGCGCCGTAAAAATGGTAACCTCTCGGATGCGTGCCGCAGAAAAATCCTGGAATCTGAATATGGATCCGGGTCTGGGAGATGAAGAAATCTCATGAAGGTGGCACTGTGAAAGGAGGAACAGGGAAAGAGCTAACAGCAGCTGAACTCGGCCTATATATATGCTGGAAGAAACAATCCAAATAATACCCAAAATGTCCTTTTTTTCCGGGCGATGGGGGTTTTCGGGCGGCTACAGTGTTGGGCCCGGCCCAACACTGTGCGGGCCCGAATCTCCCTCGGGCCTCCACGTCTCCCCCGCAACAGCGTACAGTCGAACCCCCCGCTCACGCCCCGCCGCGTGGCCCACGCGGAAGGTCGACACGTGGCGGCCCACGCGCGGGAACCGCGCGTCAACGCGCCCACGTGCGCCTGCGCCCGCTGCTTACGCCCCCTGCCAGGCGCGAATCCCGAGGCCGGCACTCCAGCTCCGTGGACCGGGCACACGTGGACCGGCCAACCACCGGTCGCCACGTGGCCCCGCCCGGTCCACCGCACACCCCGCGTCACTCGTGAACCGCGCCCACAGCGCCACCCAACCACGCGAAGCCACGTGTCCCCATCCTCTGGTGCACGCCGGCCGTGTACCGCGCGCCTGCCCGCGCACCCGCGCGCCTGCCCGCGCGCTGCCCACGGCGGCTCCGCCGCCTGCCCGAGCCCGTCCACCGTGCTCCGCCGCTGCCCGCCGGCGGCCGGAAACACTGTTCCGGCATGAACAGCGACCGGTTGTCCAAAACATCAAGTAGGTAGTCCATTTTGACCGTTTTCACGCGCTGAATCCGAATTTGATGTCCATTTTGCCAAATTCCAACCCCAAAATTTGTCGAAGGCATCCGGAAAGGTGTTCCTTGGTCCAAACTTCGCGCTGAGTCCATTTTTAATATCCACTTCGCGCGAAACCACTTCTAAAGATCCGACGGAGTCCACTAATCACCCACGTGATCCATTAAGCCCGAAGTCCGCCACTTGTGTCCAATTGGTGCACAAACACCTCCAACACACAATACAGGCTCCCCAGATGTCACCAATGACTCTACCACAGCTCTGCAGAGATCCAGGTCATCACAGTAGTGGTAGTTTTTCCTTTGCAGTAGTCTTTTTACTTACCACTCTTCTTCCCCTTTTTGCCACTGGTAGACCTAGTGGGTGTGTTCAGGGCGTGAGGCTTTACCCACTAGGGGAGGGCTACTGGTTCACTAGTAGTTCTCACCCCCCATTCTTTCTTTTCTTTTCTTCTCCTTTGTTTTGCAGAGCCTTCTGCGGGTGGTTGCTGGACATAGCGGCGGGTCGAGGAGAGAGGACGGCTGAGTAGCTAGACAGTGGGCCCCTGACAGTGAGTAGCTAGACTGGTACCTCTTATGTATCCTATCTCAGACGGTTGTACTTTTACTTTGGGGGTCTGGCTTTTGCCAGCTGGTTGTATATTTGTGGTGAGCTGGGAGAGAGACTTGTACTTTTATTTTACAGTCATTTTGTATTTTTACTTCCAGTTCAGTCTGAGAGTGTAGTATTTTCAGTTCAGCTCTGTTTTATTGCTCTATTATTGTATCTGTTTTATTTGAGAGCAGGTTACCGACGCTTCGTGTATGCGGAAAATTCCGTGTGCACGGCGGATCTGGTAGACGAGCCCGAGTTCTGGTTTACACTCGGGCGTGACCGAAACACTCGGGAAAAGCTTCTAACAGGGAGGTCCAAGAAGGCTATTTATAGGCCTTTCCCGGAAAAGAGCCCAAAAAAGGCAAGTAATGGAACTTTCGGCCCCAACTTTCGGGCGCCGAAACTTTCGGGCGGCTACAGTGTTGGGCCAGCCCAACACTGTTCACGCCCGAAACCACGAGGTGCTGCCACGTGGCCCGCCGAACAGCAACAGCTATGCGGGCCACTCACCGCT
Source organism: Tillandsia leiboldiana (assembly GCA_029204045.2). NCBI lineage: Eukaryota > Viridiplantae > Streptophyta > Magnoliopsida > Poales > Bromeliaceae > Tillandsia > Tillandsia leiboldiana. The sequence continues at coordinate 16,302 of JAQNDB010003948.1, read as the reverse complement.
GCCACCGTGTCCACACACCGCACAGAAAGGCGGTTGGCGGCCCGCCAATGAGCGGGCGCCACGTGTCCAGTCCGGTTGACCCGTCGACCGTCTCCGCACGCGCCAGGTCGCGGCGACGTGGCTCCCACGTGCGCACGTAGCCCGAGGCGCCGGCCACGCCTCCAGTGCCCCACGCCTGCCTGCCGCCCGCGAATGAGAGGGTCACACGTGTCCCCTGCACCCCGGTCCACCGCATCTAACTTGAAATTCCGTGGACCGCGCCGGATGCAACCGACCAACCGGAGGCTACCACGTGTCCCCCGCCTTCGTCCATGCACCGCCGCGCTCACCCTGTAGACCGCGCGCCTTGAGCCCGCCAATCAGGCGGTGCCACGTGTCCGTGCGCCGGGTTTGTGCACCCAGTCGCGCTACTCTGTGGACCACGCGCTCAAAACCGGCCAATGACAGGCCGCCACGTGGCACTCCGGCGGTCTACGGCCCCTCCCATGCACCAGAAACCAATAAAAACTTCCGGGAGTCCATTTTTGGGCATCCGGACTCAGAATCAAACAAGCAAATAGCCGTTTTCAAGCGTTTTTTTCCGTGCTGAATCCATTTCCAACCTCTGTTTGGCCTAATTCTTTTCAGAAATTTCGGCAAACCTAGCCGAAAGCCAACACAGCTAATGATATCTCACAGGGTCCATCTGTGGCATCCCATTGATGCACAATGGGCTAGATACACCAACACTAGGTGTTCTAACAGTGGGTTCATCGGAAGAACGTTGCATGGGAACCAGGGCCACTACAGGCACGGCGCGTGCGGCGCGGTGCACGGTCCCTCAGCGGCGGCGCTAGGGCATCTAACGTCGTACGGCGACAAAGATGCAAAGCGCAAAAACCTAATGGCCCAAGAACACGCAAAACGAAAACAACGAAACGCGAGGAGAGAGCAAAGCGCTAACCTTGCTTCAACGGAGAAGACGCCCCGATCTCGCTCCTCGCCGGTAGTGGGATCCGGATCTGCTCCCCGTTGACGTTAACGTTTCCATTCTCGCCTCTGGCAACGTTGATCGAAGAAGTCGGAAGAACCGATCCCTCTTTCCCTTTTCTCTTGGAACTAGGGTTAGGATTCTTGAAAAAGGATATTTTAAATAAAACTTGATATTTCTCCTGTACGTAAGAGAATTCAAAAAATCGGATTCCAATCTCCTCGAAAAGCGTGCCAATCGTCGAAACGCTCCGCAACGGCTAGCACGGATCCCGATGCACCCTACGGACGCCGAGATTGTCTGAACTCACCTTTTTGGATCCGAAAGCAAGAAACCCCAAACCGAGAGATCCGTAAATCGGATTTCAGATCCGATCGCTTTGTGATTCTCCGCTTTCCAAGCTCTACTACAGAAAAATACAAGCAAGCACAAAAGTTCCACCCAAGAAAACTCGGTATTGTTTAATCCCCTAACAACTAATTTTATTCAAAAGGACTATATAGTGAAAACCAAGAAGTATCGTGATATATATATATATATATATATATATATATATATATATAATATATATATATAGATATATATATATATATATATATCTATATAATATATATATATATAGTCCGGTTACTATACTTTTATGTGTAAAATCCGTGCGTACTCATAAATTTTTTATTCCTTAGATGAAAGAATGTGTGGTAGGATATAATAGTTCCTGAGGATTTATACTATTTCACAACAACCCACTAAACCCTAGGGGGAACACTATCATCTTAACCGCACATTCCTTTCATCCAAGGACGAAAAAAGTTATGAGTACAATGAGGTTAATACTCATAATAGCATAGTAGGCCTACGTGTGTATATATATATATATATATATATATATATATATATATATATATATATATATATATATATATATATATATATATATTATATATATAATATATATATATAGCCTACTCTATATAGTATATATATAGAGAGAGAGAGCAGAGTTGGGCTGTGCTACTATTAGTAGTAAAAATTTTATTATTACTATCGATGTTTTTTTTTATTTTTATGATGGAGCCTTCGAATTGATGATCGCCACCGTTGAATTGATCTAAACCACTGAAACTATCTAGAAATCAATTTTCAACATCATTGACCTAATGATTAAAGGGGTGCAAAATTTATAATTTTAATGGTAGATATGAGACGTTTACCCGCGTTAACGGGTATAAAGACAATCTAAATTTGATTTTAATTTTGGTAGAAATCATTTAAACTATTTAAACAAGATCTATACTCTCGATCTTGATTACAAGACTCCTATCGTCACGTTTGAAGGATTCCTTTTTAGTCGTTCATTTTGTGTCCACATGATGAATAAGAAAAGATATAAAAAAAACATAAAATTTAATGTATAGATAGTTTTCAGTGGTGTAGATCATGTTCAATGGTGCCGATCATCGATTTCAAAGGCTTCATCATTGAAAAAAATCGATCGTAACAATAAAATTTTACTACTTATAGTAGCTCAGCCCAACCTCTCTCTCTTTCTCTCTCTCTCTCTCTCTTATATATATATATATATATATATTGAGGAGAGAGAGTAGAGTTTTTAAGCACATTAATTCAGGCTTGTGACTTTTTTACTATTGAATTGTATTGAGATTTGTGTTTTTGTAAAGTCAACAAATTAAAGAGAGAGAAAGATAAAGTACAAAGCACAAATTTCAATACAAATTTAATAGTAAAAGTTCTTATACTTTTAAAACCATCTAAACTCTACTCTCTCTCTCTCTCTCTCTCTCTCTATATGTGTGTATATATATATCCTTCAATTTTTAATTATTTTGACTTTAATTACTATTTCTAAATTGAATTGAAGATGTATTTTAGCAGTAAACAAGATTACGTATAATGAAAATTTCCAAAATAATTATTTAATAGTAATTACTTTTAAGTAGAAGGATCTGTTGAACCATATAATTAATTTTTAGAGGCTGGGGTGCGAATATTAGTAGTTCAGAAAATTTGCCAAAGCTCTCACAACACAGCAGATAGAATTTGTACGTAGTTGAGAAAGTTTTTTTTTTTTTTTTTTTTTTTTTTTTTTTTCTTGCTTCTGGTTCAAACATGGTAATTTTGGTGATGCATGTCCTGAGTATTTGGTAGGTTTGTGCAATTTATTTACTTTTAATACTTTCGAGGGCCAAATTAAGGAAGGAAGATACAAACAATCATTAATACGTGGTACTGGGAAAATTAAGTTGTGACAGAGAGCTTTAGCAGAAGAGAACAAAGGAATTCAATAGCTTTACAATGATTTTGTCTACGTTGAAATTCACATCGATTTGTACGGCACCGCCAATAATGGTATACAACGCGGCGTACTCTCCGAGACACCCAAAGAAAAATTAATAAATAAATAATTAAATTGCCCTCAAATTTTTTTTTAAATTTTTTTTTTAATTTTTAATAATATTTTATGTTCTGAATTTTCCAATAATATTTTATTTTAATTCTTATTTATATTAGATTAAAAATTATTATTATTTTTATTATTTTTTAGAAAAAATAGCGAGCTATTCGTTTTATTCATTACGAGTATAAATTTGGCAGCAAGAGTGAGACAGTAAAATCTTTAGAGAAAAAAACAACGCGAAAGAAAAAAACCTTGTAAAAAGGATCCGCCCACTTAAATAAAAAAAATTTATTTTTGACACCTATTTCATTTGTCTGAGTACAGTTTGTTGAGTTAAATAAAAAAATTATAAAAAATTTAATGTCTAGACACTTAAGTTTTTAAAAAATAACTATATTTTAACATTATTTAGTATGACATTAAAGTAGAAATTCATAAATTAGAATCACGTCAAAATGCTATCATATAATTATATCTTTTTTTCAATTTAATTCAAGTACACTATATTATGAATCTGTCCAGATGTACGTAAAAGTGTTAAAATTATCATTCTTTAACTGTTTAATTTTAAAAATAAATATATTTTTTAAAATAAATAAAAAATTATTATTCTTTACAAATTTAATGATATTTTATATTTAATACCTCCGCCTTCCATCTTCCACATATTTTTAATTTATTGTTTGTTTTCCGAATGGATAAAATATTGAAAAATTACAAACCAATATGAAACTCGAGCCAATGAATAGGAGAAGGGTTTGCAATTTACCAAAAAAAAAAAAATAGTAATAATAAAATATGTATTGAGATCTTCTCAACATCATGCAGGATATTTAATAAAAGGCTTTTACTTATATGTTATTTTAGTTAAAAGCGCTTTTTACTATATATTCCACATTTCTATTCAAAATTTTTAAATTTATCTCTCTACTCCCAAAATACTCTTATATATCCTAAATTCTATTAGTAAATTCTAAGATTAGAAATATATTTGAAGGAATTTTTAAAAATTATTAAGGACATCTTAGTCCACCAGAAATATATTAATTTTTTTATTTTTTTATTTTTTTTATTTTATGTTTTGAAGAATATAGTACATATTATATTATGACTCTATTTTTACTAACAAATACTTAACAATTGTTTTTTAAATTTAAATTATTAGCGAGTTCAACTAAAAAGTTTGCTAAATTTATGATTTTGATTAGCTATTAATTATTAACTATTTTAGTTTGATTTATTGCAAAGTGATTAAGATTGTTAAATTTGATAGAAGCATTAATAAATTTAGTCAAATCAAAAATTTGTTTGAGTCTTGTTTATTCGTGGAATAAGTGCAAATTCTGTAATAAACAAGAATTATACAAATTTTATATTTGAATGAGAATTATATTATTCTAATAAATAAGAACATTTGTATTTGATGGTTAAATTAGTGTAATGCGCTGAACTTTCATAAATTGTGAAGCTCTTTTGAGAAATAGTGATTGAACTATTTTCTATAATCTCAAGGATGTTTGAGAGTCATTTGGGTACTTTCGACGTAAAAACGACATGTAAACGAAATTCGGAGAGTAAAATATAAAGAACTGTAGGATTTACACTGAGTACTTGTAACACCCGAGAAAAAAAAAAATTCGGATCACTATATTAGAATTTGACCAAAATAGGCAAAGTTCAGTTAGTAATAATCTTGACAATAATAATCTTGACAATGTCGAAGAAGTGGTGTTTCGAAAGTTCATGATTAGTTGGAAGAGAGTTGAAATTACGGGAAATAAAGTTGTAAAATTTTAGAAATTTTGAAATTGAGCTTCCCCTTCGGGGTTTGGACTCTCTGTCACGTTCCGGGGTCGAAACTGCGACCCGAGCTCGCCAACAGATCCACCACCCATATGGGAAGCCCCGCATAGGCGAAGCGTCTAACCTGCAAGAGATAGCAACTAACAACTATACAGATACCAAAACTAAAAATAAAAGCTTCTAAAAATAAAATTCATTCACTGTACAACTAAAAAAAATACAAGATCCATCTCCCAAGATAATAATACATAATCTATCTCCCAAAAAAATAATACAACAGTATACAGGATAAACCCACAATCTGGGTTGGTACATCTATGTCACGCCAAAGGGTCAAAACTGCGACCCAGGCTCTCCAACAGATCCGCCGCCTATATAGGAAGCCCCGAATAGACGAAGCATCTAACCTGCAAAAGATAATACTACAGCTATACAGATATCAGAGAGAGAAAAGTAACGGGCCCACTTCTAAATTGAGCCCGTTAGCTAATTTTGCCCAAAAATAGCCGTTTTTCACTGTTTTCGCGCGCTGAGTCCGTTTTTGGCGTCTGTTTGATGCGCAACGGACTCGATACACCAAAAATAGGTGTTTTCTCACCGCCGACCACACAGTCAAAACACACGGGGCCTCGGGACACCACAATCTATCTCACCAAAATATACAACACTGGTAGGGATCTACCTTGCGATTCCCTCACCTTGATCCGTCAATCTAGCCGGCGCAGGGAACAGACAGGGAAGCCTCTGTAAATAATCACCGCAGCGGATGTGAGAACTACATCAAACGGTACTTCTCAGTGGGTACTATCTCCAAAACCAACGGTCTGCCCACTAAATCTACTAGAGGCATAAGATAACAGAACTACTGTGATAGAAAAGGGGATAAGCTGGAAAGAAATCTACAACTATCATACCTCTATCTACGATGCTCAATGGGTGAAATAGATGATAGTATGCATCTACTCAATCATAATAAGCTCGATCCACCCAATCGTATTGACTGCCACACCGGGTCCAATCAAATATGCGTCCACCTACTACCATTACATCCACAGAGGACTGGAATTACGTAGGGCGTCCCACAAGGACTGCATCGACATCGCGCAAAAGCAAAGTAACAGGCCCAGCTCCGGAGCGGCACTCGAGGGGAGCGACCCCACTGAGGATCAATCGCGCGTCTCAATCGACCTCAATATAGCTCATATAAGCTATAGTCCAAATCCACGATTAATCAGATCGAAACTCAGGATCAACCAGATCCACACACGGCTCAAAAACTAGCTCTCAGTCTATGGAGATCGACACAATCACAACTCTCGGTCTAGGGCAAACCAGCCGACTACGACGAAGGGTCTGAAAATTTCGAAAGGCTGTTGCCTACAACCCCAATCAAACAAGAACAGATTCCAGGCACAACCTCTTGTAGTTCTCGACCTAAGTATGAAGACAACTCTTGGAATCCAGATCACTCAAACACTCTGCGGGTGAGGGAGTTTATTTAAAAAGGATGACAATTATTCCTGAAACCATTTTCACTCGAACCCTCTTCGGGTGAGGAGAAAGGATAACTATTTTCTTAAAAACCATCTTGATTTGTGGAAACTCATTTTAATAAATTTTAGTCTTTAAGAAACCAATTAAAACTAGTTTTATATTTCCAAACCCCGAAGGGTTAGTGTCTTCACCTTAATCATATAAGAGCAGGTTCTGGCGCTCTTTTGAAGTTCAGAAAGAAAATATTAGTTTATCAAAATCATGTGTGATGACTTGGATCTCCGTGGGTGATAGCAGCGTGGTCAGTAGCTTGTAGACGCCTATTTTTGTGTGTTGGAAGTATTTGCGCGCAAAACGGACACGAGAAATGGACTTAGCGCGAAAAATAGATCGAAATAGTGTATTTCTAATTTTTGGGCACTGTTTCGGGCGCCCTAAAGCAAGATTTGTGGAGACCATATTGGTGAGATTGGCATCTGGATGACACCTAAATTTTGTGTAGAGTTTGTCTAAACGAAAAACGGGCGCGAAATATGGATCAGGCGCGCGATATTGATGAAAAATCAGCTTGTGGGCTGATTTCGGGCACCCGAAAGATGATTCGGGTGACCGGTCTGCATGGTGGCCTGGAATAAGTTGGGCCGGCGCAGTTTGATCGGTAAACTTAGTGGGCCACGTGGCACCCGTTGATTGGGCCACGCGGCGCCTGCACAGTAGGCCAGCGCGCCGGGGCACACGGCGCACGCACTACGCGTGGGCGGCGTCAGCTCACCCGCGCGGCCACATGGCACGAGCGGATTGCGCCGGAGTAGCACCACGCGGCGCGCGTAGAGCGAGGGATACGCGACACATACTATGCGCGTGGGCGGTGCCAGCCGACCACATGGACGCGTGGCGCGCGCAGGTTGGGCCAGCGCTGCGCCACACGACACACGCAGTGCAACCGGCGGACCGCCTTTGACCTGAGGGGACACGCGGCGTGATCCGGTGAATCCGGGCACACCCTGGATGTGCACCGTGTGGCAGCGGGTTTCGGGCGCTCACAGTAATCGGATTCGGGAGCCCGAAACCCGACCCTCCAGCACCTATAAATTTCGGTCCGGGGGTCATTTCGAGGTCGTTCGACGTCCGATTTTGCCCGTTCTTGAGGCCATGCGATGCTTGAGAGATTCTCCCTCTCCACTCATTCTTTTCAGATTTTGTTCTTCTTACATTCTGATGCTTTAGTTAAAGTTAACCCTCGAAAATTCTTGTCCCACGGGCTCCAGCCCAGTAGTCATGCTACTATAAGACAGGAATTTCTAAGGTTGTCGATAGCACGCGCAGGTACTATCCCGCCCCAACGAAGTAAATGTGTTCTTCGGGTCGCTACCTGGGAGAGGGCACTGCCCTTTACGTCCGATCAGGTGCGCCCGAGGAGAGGGCAAGCCCTTTACGTCCCGTAGACCCACATTTCACCTTCGAAGGCACGCCCGTTTTATTATCTTTTCTTATCTTTTATTTTCCTTTCTCTTGGCACTTAGCCCTTTTTTGCACTTTATGCATTTGCCTTTGTCTTTACTCTTAAACACTTGCTTTACTTTTCTTTCTCACTCGAGCCTTTAGCTCACATCGCCACTGGCAATCTCTTTCACATTTTCCTTTAGTCTTTCCAAGGTATCTCGTCCAACGGGTCACTGCCCAAGGAGTCCTGCTCCCAAACTGACGAGTCTCAACCTGAATGCGCCATTTGCATTCTCTTTCTGTTCTCTTCTTTCAGGCAATTTGCTTGTCTTGCTTATTAAGCCACTTTTAGCTTTCTCTTAAGCTTTATCTTTTTCATAAATTCATCCCTTACCCTAGGTCTTGCCACACGGGTAACTAGAGAGTCTCCTGGACTCTAAATATTTCTCTTTCATTTATTTAACTCAAATTGAAGTTAAAGTTATTGTCCATTTAACCAGACACCCTATGACTTTCTAGGGTTATATTTGTTTAATTCTTTACCCTTGGGATCTCATCCCCTTTTTCCTGATTCCTCACTGAATCCTAGAGTTACCTTAACTCTATTTTCCTGTTCCACTTTTAACTTAGAGTTACACCGACTCTAATTCATTATCTGTGAGTTTAAACTCCTCTAGTTCATCTTATGTTTCCTTTACCTAACTTCCATGTCATGCTCATCCTAGAGTTCCTTGACTCTATGTTGATCACTCTATCCAATGTCCTTATGTTATCTCCTAAGACAATGCCACTCGTTCAATCCTAGAATAAACTCCTAAGTTTGATGTCACTCATTAAACCCTGAATCTAGGTTTTCTCCTAGTCTTACTACCAACATGTTCTTTTTCCCTATGCTTTCACATGATTTCTAGGGTATACCCTAACATGATCACAGTCATAACATGATTATCCATTTTTACGCATGCAATTATTTTCATATCCATCATAAAATAATATTTATCTTCTACACATGCAATTACTATCATGATTCCCTAACGCCTCTAACAGGCTACTATCATGCTTCTAAATCGAAAAGCAAGGGAGCAAGAGGAGAGGTCACCCAGTTTCGTCAGAATCCCCCACCTTGCATTGCCCCCAATTGCTCGTAGACACTTGCAATTGGTCTATGCGAGATTGTTCTTGTTTCCTCGAGCTTGCACGCAAAACGGTGCACATCCACTGAACCTGCACGCAAAACGATGCACATCGTTAGAGACTACACCCAAAACGGTGCACGTTAATCCAGGTTGCAAGCAAAACGGTGAACATAACTTGGGTTTGCACTCAAAACGGTGCACGCCTTTCATCAATGTTGCACGCAAAACGGTGCATGTTTTTCTAACCCTGCACGAAAAAAGGTGCACAACATTATAGACTGCACGCAAAATGGTGCACGTCAATTCAACCTGCACGCAAAACAGAGCAGGTACTCAGATTTGCACGCAAAACGGTGCACGTCTTCCTCAAGCTTGCACGCAAAACGATGCGCGCCAAAACGCCCGGTGATACTCCGCGCAGCAAAACGGCACAGTAAAACACGGTCCCTAACACGCACAAGGGCATGGGGTCAAATCCAAAATCCAAAATGAAAACCCAAACTGTGCCAAAAATACCGCAAAATGACATACGGGACCTACCTCGACATCGTCGCGCCGTCCAACGCTTACACATGCGTCCATCCGGCTCCTTGGAACACCTTGCGCGCTCCACCGGGTCCACGGTGCGCTCGCGCACCCTCGAAAACCCCCCCACGAATCGCCCTCTCCCTCCCCTTAGCCTCTCTGCGCGAGCAAAAAGAAGAAAAGGGGAAGAAATGCGGCCATTCGGGCCCTTATAGGCCAAAACCCCCACTTTCGGGGGCATCTTTCGGGCGCCGAAACTGGTTTTCGGGCGCCCGAAACTGGTTTTTGGGCTACTACAGTAACCAGCCCCCGCGGTCCACGCGTCCACGCCGCGCCAGCGAGGCGCCACGTCATCCGCGTTCGGCCAACCGGGGGAGCAACACGTGTCCTTGGACCCGTGAACCACGACCACGGAACGGCGGCAGCCAATCGGCGGCCGCCACGTGGACCGCACCCACGCATGCGGTGGAAGCGACGCGATGCGTCGCGCGTCGCGTCGCGCTGACCCACGAACGGGAGGCCGACACATGGCCTGCCCCGCTAACGCCGCGCCAAGGCCGCGCGCCTTCCCCGCGCGCCTGACTCCCTCAGCCGTTGTGGCCAATGGGGGGACGCCATGTCCCTCAGCCGTTGTGGCCAATGGGGAGACGCCACATGGCGTCCCCCAGCCACCACGCGCCTCTGCATGCCTCACGCCGCGTGCCATGCCTCGAGATTCGTGCCAGCTGCATCGCGATCCGTGCCAACTGCCTCGGGATTCGTGCCAACTGCCTCGTGATCCGTGCCACCTCGGGATTCGAGCGTGCTATAGTAACTTTCGGGCGCAACATTCGATCTTGACCGGGCTGCTACAGTAACCGGTCCGCCCAAGCCGAACCGGGTTTGCTACAGTACCCATAACCCAGCTCGCTACAGTACTTTCCGGGTGCGCTACAGTAACTTTCGGACGCGCGAATGTACGGCGCCATTTCCGGATTTCGCCCGTTTCGCCCGTTTTCGTCCGTTTTCGCCTGTTTCTCGCCTGTTTTCGCTCAATTTGATAGGAAGCCACGGTTTAACTTGATTTACCCTCCAAGTACTTTCAATTTTCAGTTTGGACCATTCTGGGTCGCCAAAAGCCTCGCTGTATTTAGAATCGCTGGCGCACCCCGTTCTCACTATCCGGGTATCCGATCAACACGAATTTTTACTTTGGCCCTAAAACATATTTACCGAGCTCCCAGAATTTTCTCAGAATTTTCTGACACTGTGAATTTTCTGCTCAAAATCTGGGCCTACTTTCTCATATAAATTCTAGATTCCTTATTTTTATCCCGATTTGGGCTCAATTCACTTCCAAATCATTCTTTACTTCTCTAAGCTCAATAAAAATGGTATTTTCTACCATTTTTATTTATATTTGCTCATTATACCAAGATCTGGTACACTACATTCTACCCCCTTAAAAGAGTTTCGGTCGCGAAACTTAAATCGCATCTCGATTTGAAATTGATCGAATAAGAGGGATTATGCCCCTAAATGCTGGGCTAACCAAACTACACGAACATCTCATTCGTGGATCCCTATCTCCACTCAGGGAAATTTTAGACCTTGTGTCTGGCTACTTTCACTAAGTAGGTGAAAAACACAGTCGAGCACTTGCTCCCTCAATTGTCACGAATGACCAGTCTTTACTTGCGAAATTCCTTATTAATTCCGCCATCATTTTTCATAACGAGGCTGCATTCGCAACCAATTACATTTACCCGCATTTTCCCTGCCGCTCCGCTACCTAATGTGGAGGGCAAAGGCCAATCCACGAGTTCTTAGCCATCCCGTTTACTTCGGACTACTAACAGGTACACAGACCACGGTTCAACATAGGCCTATAGCCAAACCTCTAACCTGACATCGTGCAATAACTCTCATTTACGCGAACGGACCCTATCGTCATACGGTAGATCCTCAACTAGGATTACCGCACCAACACTCCCACTATGAGCTATAGTACCTCGATCATCACTAGCTCTATGGCCGGATCACGCCTACACTATCAGTGTACTAACAGCCTCAAGGCTCACATGTGGCTTTCCATATTCTCGGGTCACCGCTCGGACTACCGCCCCCGACCAAATCTCTATCATGCCCCGCCCTCAGGTCTCGGGCCGCTGTCTCTCACAGCCGACTGCGCCTGCCCACTGGGCTACAGGCCCACAGTCACAAACATGGTCCAGGCACAGATCGTCCCCAGCGAACCCGCTAATTGTCGCCACGCGACTACTACGCTCACTGAGCAAAAACCCACTCGCTAGTCGTCAATCTACGACCTGAACACTCTATCGATTCTGGCCACACTTAGCAAAACCTAATGTGCCACTTAATCGGCCCTCTCTAGCTGAACGGTACTTGAGCTCCCTGAGCACCCAAATGGTTGGGTGTCCAACGCCCTCGCGTTAACTTGCAAAATCCAGTGTTAAGCGACTTGCTTAAGCACCCCTACGGCTCTTGTGCACCTCTCCCAATGGGGTTGAGGCACCACAATAACTGTTCACCAACTCCGGTGATTAACACGCGAACCCTGCGGTGGCAACCCTTGCCATTATACCAATCCATCAGACCGGCGTCATAAAACTCTCGTTCTTTCGAGAGACCCTCGCATCTTGAAGCCTACTCTAGGCCTCACCAACACTACTATGCGGCAATTCAGCCACAATCGACACGCCACACGGTTACTACCGTCATCAGGGGCGAACTCCCGCCGCCTGGCCCGTAAATCTTTCTTGCCCTAACCCTTAGGACATATTAACTTGGCTCTCGCAACATAGCGATCACCATCGTTTCTTGAGTCGGTCTATCACTGGACCTTTCCAGCCACACTTTGCCAACAAACTAGCTGACACAAGCTTATAACACCTCTTGCTGAAGGTGCACGGCGCGCCGACAAAAGCTCGACGGCCACTGCCACTCTCTCTACTGTCGTCCCTACATGCGGCAACGCCGTATGCTCATGTGTCACTTATACAGCCTTAGCTTGCTGTACTATCAGCCACCGGAGCCTATCGACCTGCCCCGACTGTCACCTTGACGCTTCATCTAGGCGTCGGAATCCGCTTTCCTGCCGGCGGGAAGTTTCCGCTTGTTGGTAAGAAGCATCGGTCTGTTGCTGGACCACACCAACAAATGCGGCACCCTGCTATCGCAGCTCGTGTACCTTGTTCGACCCAGAGCCCTCTCGTGGCTCGAGTCGAGACAAGTGCGTCTCCCTACGTGGTGTCCTCGCTAACATGCACACCACACTAAACGATTAGCCCAAATTTTAGCCATTTGAGCAACGCGTAAGCTAAACACCGACAAAAAAGCTCGTCGACCCAATCATGCGAAAGTATAAGAGGAATACTTCTTCCCACCCCTAACGTTACGTTGTCGGCCGCCCAACATATCGTTAGCTAGTGGAAGTCCATTTCCCTTAATCCATTCCCAATGTCCTTCTTGGGAATCATATAACCCAATCAAGTACTTTCGCCCAAAATCCACGCGCTCTCTCGTGCTTAATCCCTAGGGTCTCCCTAAGGTTTGCTAACCACCTAGGACTATTCCTAGGCTCTGATGCCACTCCGTATCTGTGACACCTCGAGACCACCAATTTGTACAGTTCGGGCACGCTAACAGACCCGCCAATCGGGCATGACCTCACGCTACCCGAAAGGAACGGTCACAACTATCTCTAATCAAAACAATGTGTATGATGAGATATAATATCAGAGTAAAATCACTACTAATTAAAAACTTTCATTCAATAAACAAATAGTTTAAGCAGATATGAAAGCATGATAAGAATGAACCATAATAAACTTTATTACATTTCCATCTCTTAACTTGCACTTTAAATAATATTACAAATCTTTTCCTCACAATACATGGTTCACTCAAAATATAAAAAGGTACATCTTCTAGACCCTCTAGGTCTCTATGCTGCTGGGCTCTTGCCCCTGTCGTCTGCCTCGATCACTGTATCCGTACCTGAAAAAATGGTCACCCGGGGTGTGAGAACTACTTAATGTTCCCAGTGAGTTCAACCACCGAGAAAGAATGTCCTACACCGCTTGGTCCAATGGAAGCAATAATAATAGAATGCTAGGAAACTATAAACCTCAATATTAAATGGCTATATGCATATAATAGGTCACTACACTGTCTGTGTATACTCAACGACCCAACACTACTCTGTCTAGCCATACCAGGCAACTATCCATCAACTTGGCCACTATGCCGCTGTATACAGGGTTAACTAACCCGGCCACCTGGCCACTCTATTTCTACTTTATTCTTTTTACATTCTAATGCTTTAGTTAAAGTTAACCCTCGGAAATCTTGTCCCACGGGCCCCAGCCCAGTAATCATGCTACTATAAGATAGGAATTTCTAAGGTTGCCGATAGCACGCGCAGGTACTATCCCGCCCCAACGAAGTAAATGTGTTCTTCGGGTCGCTACTTGGAGAGGGCACTGCCCTTTACGTCCGATCAGGTGCGCGCCGGGGAGAGGGCAAGCCCTTTACGTCCCGTAGACCCACATTTCACCTTCGAAGGCATGCCCGTTTTATTATCTTTTATTATCTTTTATTTTCCTTTCTCTTGGCACTTAGCCTTTTTTGCATTTTATGCATTTGCCTTTGTCTTTACTCTTAAGCACTTGCTTTTCTTTTCTTTCTCACTCGAGCCTTCAGCTACATTGCCACTGGCAATCTCTTTCACTTTTTCCTTTAGTCTTTCCAAGGTATCTCGTCCAACGGGTCACAGCCCAAGGAGTCCTCCTCCCAAACTGATGAGTCTCAACCTGAATGCGCCATTTGCATTCTCTTTCTATTCTCTTTCTTTCAAGCAATTTGTTTGTCTTGCTATTAAGCCACTTTTAGCTTTCTCTTAAGCTTTATCTTTTCATTAATTCATCCCTTATCCTAGGTCTTGCCACACGGGTAACTAGAGAGTCTCCTGGACTCTTAAATATTTCTCTTTCATTTATTTAACTCAAATTGAAGTTAAAGTTATTATCCATTTGCCCAGACACCCTATGACTTTTTGGGTAATATGTGTTTAATTCTTTACCCTTGGGATCTCATCCCCTTTCCCTGATTCCTCACTGAATCCTAGAGTTACCTTAACTATATTTCCTGTTCCACTTTTAACTTAGAGTTACACCGACTCTAATTCATTATCTGTGAGTTTAAAACTCCTCTAGTTCACCTTAGGTATCCTTACCTAAGCTCCATGTCATGCTCACTCCTAGAGTTCCTTGACTCTATGTTGATCATTCTATCCAATGTCCTTAGGTTATCTTCTAAGACAACGCCACTCGTTCAATCGTACGATAAACTCCTAAGTTTGATGTCACTCATTAAACCCCGAATCTAGGTTTTCTCCTATCTTACTAACAACATTTGTTCTTTTCCTATGTTTTCACATGATTCCTAGGGTTATACCCTAACATGATCACAATCATAACATGATTATCCACTTTTACGCATTGCAATTATTTTCATAGCCATCATAAAATAATATTTATCTTCTACGCACGCAAATACTATCATGATTCCCTAACGCCTCTAACAGGCTACTATCATGCTTCTAAACGAAAAGCAACGGAGCAAGAGGAGAGGTCACCCAGTTTCAGCAGAATCCCCCACCTTGCATTGCCCCCAATTGCTGTAGACACTTGCAATTGGTCTCCGCGAGATTGTTCTTGTTTCCTCGAGCTTGCACGCAAAACGGTGCGCATTCATCAGGTTGCATGCAAAACGGTGCACATACATGGGTTTGCACGCAAAACGGTGCACGCCTTTCATCAATGTTGCATGCAAAACGGTGCACGTTTTTCTAACCTGCACGAAAACGGTGCACAACATTAGAAAACTGCACGCAAAACGGTGCACGTCATTCAACCTGCACGCAAAATAGAGCACGTACCCGGATTTGCACGCAAAATGGTGCACACTTTTCTTTAGGGTTGCACGCAAAAAGGTGCATGTCTTCCTCAAGCTTGCACGCAAAACGATGCGCGCCAAAACTCCCAGCGATACTCGAGCAGCAAAACAGCACAGTAAAACACGGTCCCTAACATGCAAAGGGCATGGGGTCAAATCCAAAATCAAAAAGGAAAACCCAAAACTGTGCCAAAATACCGCAAAATGACATACGGGGCCTCCTCGACATCGTCGCGCCGTCCAACTCATACACACCGCGTCCATCCGGCTCCTTGAACATCTTGCGCGCTCCACGGGGTCCACCACGGCGCGCTCGAGCACCCTCGAAAACCACCCCACGAACGCACACTCCTTCCCCTTAGCCTCTCTGCGCGAGCAAAAAGGAGGGAAAAGGGGAAGAAATGGAGCCATTCGGCTCTTATAGGCCAAAACCCCACATTCTGGCGCATCTTTCGGGCGCCCGAAACTAGTTTTCGGGCTGCTAACAGTAACCAGACCCCCGTGGTTCAACGCCTCCACGCCGCGCCAGCGAGGCGCCACGTCATCCGCGTTCGGCC